>JADBJO010009938.1:32542-77835 GCA_016801955.1 Conus betulinus
ATCCATCTCGTTACATATCTCACACAACGATGTCATCTGTGATCTGTTCGCTGACGATAGCTCTCTTCACTGTAGTGATACAAACATCATATCTGTACAAATATCGTTACAACAAAGTATAACGGATGTCTTGGAATGGTGCAACCAAAACCGAATGGTCCTTAATCCGCACAAAACAAAATGTATGGTCCAAACATCAAATGTTGAGCCTAAAAATGAGTGAAACCTTGATCGAGCAGGTTACCGAACATCGTGTCTTAGGCGTGATCATCGATGAGAATTTTAAATGGCAATTGCATATAAATCATGTTTGCAAACAGTTGGCTCGCAATTTGTTTTTTACTCCATAAACTCAGTTATTATGGTGAGCCACACATCCGGAAATTATTTTTTGAAGCCCATTGCCTTTCTCACATCAACTATGCATCCACTGTCTGGAGTGGTGCTGGTGAAAATCACATGAAAAAGATCAACTCTATGCATAGACGGGGAATTAAGCCGATTCTTCCCGACAGGTCTCTATCGACCACGAGCAAATTCGCAAAACTAATGATGTTACCATTGCAGAGCCAACTGACCTATAACAAGGCAGTACTAATGTTTAAAGTCCATGCAAACATGGCGCCAACATATCTTGCTGAGTTTACTCAAATGGCAACAATGCGATATGATTCAAATAATTACATTTTACCACGTGTCCGCATTGATTTGTTCAAATCTAGTTTTGCATTTTTTGGTCCATCTGTGTGGAACTCTCTTCCTCCGTCTGCCAAAAAAACATGTCAATCACTGCCGTCCTTCAAATCAGCAATACTTAAACATTTACTTGAACAATAAATCTAACCTTTTGACCAAAGTCTCAACGCCCTACTTTTATGCTTGCCTCTGTATGAGCTTATGAAAATGTGAGTGTGTGTGTGTGTGTGTGTGTGTGTGCGTGTGCGTGCGCGCGCGCGCGCGTGTGTGTGTGTGTGTGTGTGTGTGGGTGGGTGTGGGTGTGGGTGGGGTGTAGGTGTGGGAGTGCGCGTGCGTGCGTGTATGTGTGAGCGTGTGCGTGCATGCGAACGCGCACGCGTACGTGTCTGATTGTGTTTGTGTAATATTTTGTTTTTTAATCATTATTATTCCTATTACTATTCTTATTGTTATTATTATAATGTTGCTATATTCTTCATTATTTCTGCCATTATTAATATGTGCAGTTTGCTTAGTTGAATGTTGTAGAATAACAAGGACAGATTGGAAGAATAGGCATTGCCTAAAATCTTTATCCTTGAGTAATAAAGTTTTTGAGTCT
The DNA here is from genome assembly GCA_016801955.1 of Conus betulinus. Taxonomy (NCBI): domain Eukaryota; kingdom Metazoa; phylum Mollusca; class Gastropoda; order Neogastropoda; family Conidae; genus Conus; species Conus betulinus. The sequence continues at coordinate 33,840 of JADBJO010009938.1, forward strand.
TGAGTCTTGAGTGTCTCTCTCTCTCGTTTTAAACGGACTTTTCAGTTTTCAAGCGAGATTTTAAGCGAGTGGAAGTGCACATGCTCTCTCTCTCTCTCTCTCTCTCTCTCTCTCTCTCTCTCTAACACACACACACGGAGAGGGAGCGAGCGAGAGAGAGAGAGAGAGAGAGCGTTTGCCGCGTTGGTGCAAACTCAAAAACGCTTAAGCATTGTATAGCTTGCACCAGCTGTCAACACCAACCGGCTGCGCCTTTATCGGGACTTAACGGTCTCCTGTCAATCTACGTCCATGCTCAGTTTTTGATATGAACAGCCGTGATTTAAGACCATGACAGGACGCCTTTGATCCTTGACGGGCTGGGCTTGATATTTGCTGCCATGTTCAACCAAGCAAGAAGACAGGCGGGTTTCTCATCTTTAAGCAATGTCACTGCTGCCATGAAATCGATGAAACGTGGGATGGATCCATGTGTCGACAACATCCCTGAAGAAATTTTCCTGAAGCATAGCAAAGATGCAGTTATATCCTAACTGCTGTCTGCTTCAAAATCAGGCGCAGTGTGGAGTTGTGGCCCATACCATGGACTCGGGCACTAATCGTCACCCTTCCCAAGACAGGAAATCTCCAAAACTGCTGGGACTGTGGAACAACAGACTTCATAAGCCATGCCAGCAGAGTTATGCTAAAAGGCTCTCCGAACAGACTACAACCACCAACAGGTTACATTTATGCTGAACAACAGGCTGGGTTCTGAAGGAACCAAAAGTAAATTCGAACAAATTTTCAATCTACGTAAGCCCAACATAAAAAAGGAATAGCTCAGTTGGTGATTCTAGGGTTGCGGGTTTGAATCTCCGCCGGGGCCGTTTCGGTACAGGAGGATTTTTCCCTCGGAGTTAATATTGGTTCTGACTCCATTTCCCATACAGTCCTTCGAATGAGATTATAAACCGAGGTTCCGTTGTGAACGCACGCATAACATCTTGCACACTCGTAAAGTCCCCATCACCAACTTTCAGATGACAGGGCCAGTTTGGCCGTTGGTGTGGATGACACGTTACACATAGCATGCATCCTGCGTGAGAAATGTAAAGAATGAAGGAGGTTATGAAATTGAGTTAACGATATTGAACGATATTGACTGGATGACACAGGAACGACTGGCAGCTCTACAGTCGGCACTACCCAGGTAGGCAGCTATTGTGTAAACGAGTGTGGGATTGTAAAGCGCTTAGAGCTTGGCGCTATGTAAGTATTCGTTGTAATAATAATTATGAAAAACAGCTCCAGCACCAGAGGGAGTTCTACCACGTGTCCATAGACTTCCAGAGGGCGTTCGATAGAGACAGGTAGGAGGCAGAACGGTCCACAATGAAGACATTAAAATCAAGCAGAAGCTTATCAGCACCATCCAGTAACTGTACTCAAAAGTGACTATCACCTTAATCATACAGAGTGCTACCGGAGAACAATTCCATACTTTCATACTCCATGCCTAGCACCATCATTTTCAAACGCATTCCAGGGACGTCTCATTACTTATGAGCCTGAAGACCATGTCAGCAAAGTCTGCAGTGGAGGGAGAACCATCACAAACCTTCAGGTTTGCAGATGACATCGATGGTCGGGTAGGGAATGAGAGACAGGAACTCGCCAGCCACGTTGAACAAGTAGTTGAAACAACAGAATTGTGGCACGGACATCAGGGCCGAGATGACCAAGCTGATGACCATCCCCATCATCCCCATCAATACTACTGTAACTGTCCACACAATTAGAAGCTAGAGTCTGTTCCACAATTCACTTAGCTGGAATCCATCATTAACAGTGAAGGATCCAAACCACAAACCTCCTCAATGGCAGCAAAGACGCCCACATCCACATTAAAACTTGTATGGAAGGATAAGAACATCTCCATGAATCACGAGACCAGGTTCCTGTCTGAACTGACCTATTCCACCTTCCTGCACTCTGGCGAGACATGGACTGCCGCAGTGGATCCTGAAAAGAAGAATCCAAAATGGAACTCAGATGTTACCGCAAGATGCTAAACACAGTAAGCATGCTAAGCAGCGTAGGAAGAAGCTCTAGTGGTAGCTTGAAGTTAGGTCTTGAGAGAAGAAACCCCTCTTAGACAAGCATTTCGACCCTGAACTCCTTACACTTCATAGGTCATGACTCCCAGATGCCCCTCTGCGGCCAACGTTTTTTTTCTCTGGCACAGACATGTTGCTTAAAGGTCTTTTACAAGTTGATATGCTTTCCTACTGTTGTTCTTTTGTAGGTTGTCCTCAATGTCTTCGCACTGCTCTTCTATCCATCCTTCCTTTGCTTTCTTCACATTTTCCTTGATCTGCCTGCTAATTGCTCTGTAATGTTTCATTTTTCTCGTTCTCCATTTCTCTCCTCTTGTAGGCAAAAATCAAGAATGCCTGCTATCATCAGAGTGAGTGTGCCTGTATACCATACACTAGAACATTAACAAACCCAGACACTTTGTATCAAACGCCAAAAGACTAAAATCAGCAAGAATATGTCCATTTGTAAGAGAACATACAGACTTTGCATGGTGTGTAAGAGACTGGTTGGGAAAAATGGGGGGGGGGGGGGGGGGGGGGGGGGGGGGGAAAAAGAAAAAAGGAAAACAGGATTTAAAGCTAGTAGTGGAAATTGTTTTGTTTGTTTGTTTGTTTGTTTTGGGTGTTTTTTTTGTTTGTTTGTTTTTTTTGGGGGGGGATTAAGAGGACAGTATGAAGCACCAAAAAATGAAGAGGTGGATTTCAGCCTTAGGAGAGAAAAAAAAGGGGAAAAAAAAGATCACTGCCTTAGGTGCTCCATTAAGATAAGATAATGTTGCTTATAGCCCAGCCGACCGCAAAGGGCTATATCAGGGCTGTCACCACGTTAAAATCAACACACAGGTCATTCATTCACACAATTCTTTAAAACATATCGTCTAAAAACTCAACCAAAACTTTGTTAAAAATCTTTAGGTGCTCCATTGATACAACTGATGCCACCCAAAAAAAAGGCTCAATGCTTTTGACAGGCGATGTTTGCTGAGGATCTCACTGTCAGTTTTGGTCACTGCAATGTAGAAAGGTGTAGTGTCTCGACATCTGTATCGATGGGAGGTGGGGGGGGGGGGAGGGGATTTCTACTCTCAAACACAAATAATGATTGGTGTGATCTTAAAATTAATTGAAATGTGCCTCTGTAGAATTTTTTTTTTGAATGGACAATTGTCTCAGTCTAAAAAATATTTAGTGACTAGGGGAAGGATAAAGAGGGAAAAGAAAAATGTATTGTTCTTTCCACCCTTCCCAAGTTAACATTATGCACAAGATATTACAGCTCTTTTCCTTTTCAAACCTACAGTGATGACAATTGATACATGGTTGTGTTATATGTATACCTGTATGTATGTACATATACATGTATGTATGTATAGACGTATATATGTATATATATGCTTGCTTCTCTCTCTCTCTCTCTCTCTCTCTCTCTCTCTCTCTCTCTCTCTCTCTCTCTCTCTCTCTCTGGGGGGGGGGGTGCGAATGTGTTTATGTTTATGTGTATATAAGTGAAAGTACGTATATGTAGATATATATCGACTTATTTTGTGTTATCGTCCAGTTGACTTTTTCTGTAACAACTGAAACAGAAACAGTTTTGATTTGTCTCTGCGCGCTGTCCTCCTCTTTTTGTGCGCCTATCAACTCTTGATATGTTGCATTAAAATTCTTGTGAAAAAAAAAAAAGACAACCAATGTTAGGTAGGCACTCAAGGTCTGACCAGCACATTGGGCTAATGCGTAGGTCAGACTTCTAAGTCATGCCCACCACTCCATCTTCTTCAGTTCTCTCAGCTTAGTTGTTAATTCATTTATCCATCAGCTTAAAATCATGAGTAGTGTGGTCTCAAAACTTAGCGGATGTGGTGTAGAATATATGGACTAATCTGCACGCAGTGACCCTCTTTGATGAAACTAAAACTGATCCTCTTCCACATCAAGGATGGAGAGTGCTGCAAATTTCCCACTAATCATGGCTCGAAAGGCCTTTTGTCCTACACTTTCAAGAGATGCCTGGTTGTGCTACCTAACCCTACTTAGTGCCATAACTTCACTTTGTAAAATATACGAACACTCAAACACACAAACACGCACGCACATTCACTGTGACTTACCTGCAGACACTGGAAGGACGTCTAGGGACTGTGTTGTCTGGGAAGGCCTCAGCAGCAAGACTCGTCTGGAGGGTCAGCAGTTGGGGAAGTCTGGGAAAGGTGCCTCAGATGCAAGCCTTGTTCCGATAATGCAGGAAATGCCCTGTGTTGGCCTAGCAGTTCGCCATGCTGGAGGTAGTCGACAATAGGGAGACATTTCTCGTCACTGGTCTGGTCTGGTAGCAGGAACGAAGAGACCGGCGTCCACTATTTAGAAATGTTGAGGCCGTTTTTTTTTTTTTGTACGGTTGTAGATTTCTGGGGAAGGTTGAATGTTGAAGTTGAGTTCGTCTCTCCCGGGGGGTAAAGGTTGAGTTTTACGTCCTCATAGCGAAAGCTTTTAGGGACATGTTACTCTTTCACAGTGGTATTGGTTACTCTTTCACAGTGGTATTGGTCTCTCGGGAGTTGCAATTCGTCAACTTGCACGTTGGCAACCCTGTCGTCTGCTGGCGGCGAGTGACTATTTCTCAAGCGAGGCGACTTCCTTCCGGTTCCGACTGCGCTGTGAACCGAGTGTTTATGTACACTGTACCCGTGCGTCACTACATGGTAATAGTAAGATTGGGCCTTCTCAATTCATCATGTTAACAAGAGTAGTGAGATTGTCTTCCAGTTGTGCACTTGACTGTTGACTTTCGCTTCTAAATCTTTTTACAAATTTAGGAAGATTGTCAGGCCCAGGATTAGATTCTATATCCCCCCCCCCCCCCCCCCATCTCAGCCCAAAGAAATCATGAGATTAGGGGGAAGGACATTGGATATCGTATGCACGAGATGGGACAAAATCTCAGTTGATGAAGGGAATGGGAATCAAGGCTGGGAGAGGAGCGGAAAGACAGTAAATGCTCCACTGAAAGGGGAAAGTCATCATTTTGCCTTGAACTCATCTCCACACAGTCGTACATACTGTGCCTTGCTGAACTCATCTCCACACACACTCATATCTGGCGGAAACGGGAGCTGAACAGAATCATTGTTGACAGCATCAGCCACAAAACAAATACTGCCACCTCTTGTCCGTTGTGCACATGGCCTGCAAACGGCTCACAACCACTGTCTTTGCACAATACTTTCATTTTTTTTTTCTGTTACGACCTATTGTACAGCGATAAGTCTGTAAGTCTGTTGCCATGTCTACATACTAACACTCAACAGACCTTGTAGTGAACAGCAAACACACTGAGTGTAGGATACTGCTCAGACTCATATTTAAATTCTGCGTACTCATGGCAAGAAAAACGAAGGTATTGTTTTACGGTTATCAAACTGCATTTAAAAGCTTTTAACGTACGGATGCAGTATATTCAATCAAAACAATTATTGTGCGGTTACTCCCATGTACTGGGCCAGAGGCCTGACATTAAAACATTTTTTACTCTCTCCTGCTCTCTCTCTCTCTCTCTCTCTCTCTCTCTCTCTCTCTCCCTCCCATTGAATCTTTATGGTGTTTTTTGTTTTTAAAAAACTGATAAAACATGAATAAATAGATTAACAGAAAGAAAGAAAGAAAGAATGTGATGTTGAAACCATGAAAACGAGCTGTGTTATATGCTTGTGGTAAAAAGACAATCTGGCCAAGGACAGGTAATTCTCAGCTGACGCTGCCAAGTGTCCCGGTCTGAGTGGAGGGACGTCCCAAGCGCTGACAAACGGAAACTAGGCTCACGCGACTGGTCGACGGCCCGGCTGCTCGCTCTCCGGAAGAGTTGAGGAAATACCATCAACGACACACACCGGAATTGTGGAAAGAACTATTGCAGTCGCTGGACTTCTTTTCAAACGCTTAAGGTGTTCAGAAACTCTACAGGGTGAGTGCATGGGCGGTGATTCATAATAATATTACATTAATGATCATAACAATAATGATAATCGGTCGGTTACGATCAGCTCCAAGTCCGACACCATGATCACGTAAAGTTTTGGAAACGTACGCATATGCGGACGGTTAACATACACACGTTTCAGCCATTGCATGATGCGATTGCACACACTTGCATAGTGGCGCGCGCGCACACACACACACACACACACACACACACACACACACACACACACACACACACTTTGATATGCTCACACATAGTCAGAAATACACACATTGTTGTTGAAACTTGATAATCTCTCTCTTGATGATTAGCAGATTAATCACGCATTGTCCAATACCATGAGCATGTAGCTTTTGTAAGTGTTGGAGACAAATGCACAAACAGACAGTTACAGTCACAGACTGAGATGAACGTATGTATACACATTGCAGCCATTACTTGACAAGGTGGTATACACACACGGTGATTCAAGCAAGCACGTGCACACAGACACACACTGATATGCTCACTTACAGTCAGGAATACATGATTTGTGATTAAATTTATTGTAAAATTGAGTTTTGATGATAATGTTCCACTTGATTGGCAGATTGATCAAGCTTTGTCACACACACGCACACACTCACGCACGCGCACATACACATGTGCGCACACACACACACACGAATGTATGCACACATGCATGCTCGCACACACGCACACACATACACATTTATACACATACATACACATACCCACACATACACATGTATACACACACACAAACACACATACACACATGCGCACATACACACTCACACACACACACACACACACACACACACACACACACACACACACACACACACACACACACAGAGAAACATCTTCAAAAGTATGCATGACTTATATGTGCACACAGCAGTAATTATTCAACAAATGCACACAGTAAGAATTGGACATGAACAAACACATCTTTGAGGATATTTGCTTGTTCAATATATGCTTTTTGTCACCATTTGTGCCAGGCATGTTGAAGCCGTAAGCAACAATCATATAGTGTGTAATTATCTCACTGTTACTGGTATCAGAGCAAGCAAGCGCTGTCTTTCTTGTTTGTTATTACAATTTTCTGCCCACTGGTTGATGAAAGTTATCCTTTGAAATACGATTTTTTTTTTTTTTAAGTTGCTTCTGGTCACCTGCCCAATTCTTTGTTTTTCTGCTGACAGAATAAATAAGTAAACAAAAAATTATCAGTCAGTTGAGTTTATGATTTATGTACGTGTATAAGATGAACAAATTATACAAAAACACAATATGAATGCACATGTTGATTCACAGCTTTTACATAAAATTACAATTACATTTTTATGAAATAAACAAGTTAATGATAGTTCTTCTGTTAAATGAAAGGAATCAGTGTACTCTATATATTTGAAAGACAGCAGAGACAAAATGAATAGACAACTGATAGAAACCAGAAACATTTACAAAAGAAAACTGTAGACAATCTGATGAACACAAATGTGACAGACTGATCAATAAGTGCACCATAACAGGGAAAGCCTCATGCAGGCAAACCAAGTACAGACACTGTGCAAGCTTGGGCAACAGCTTGTTTGGAGAAACTAGAGAGCGCAGTAAGTTCTGAATTCCACACTTATAGTCTGCAGTGACCAGAAACATGTTGATTGTACAATAAACACCTTGTAGTGAGTCAGTGCTCAGACAGACAGGGCAATCCTGCAGCTACTGAGATAGTTAAGCTATATACCACTCAAAAGCACCACCATGTTTTCCATGCTTTTTTTACTTTTTAGAAGGAGAATTTTTCAAAATCTTACCATGTGAGTGGAACCAGAATTGGTGCAGAATGTGAGCTTTGGTCTGAAAACTCGCCATTGTCTGACAGTTCTGATGTGATTCCGAGATTGATCCATTTTCAAAATTGTGAAAACTTGGAAAATGTCACATATGTGTTAGTTTCATATGATATACATTTAATTTTTTTCCCCCATGACAATCATCATTTGTACATTGCAGTCATCATCTCTGGTTTTCTCTTGTATTTTTTGTGAGTGCTTTACATATATTAAGCTAACCTAACATTACCACCATGCCACTCATATAGACAGCTTTTGTCACAAATGTGTGTGGCCCATAATGTTTTTGAGTAGTAAACAGCATGAAAAAATTCTGATTAGGTAAATTTATTCTAGATTTTTTTAGTTGTATACAGTGTGAGAAGATCTTATTGCCTGAAATGATAATCAGTTTATGCTATTTAATGAAGTAACATTGCTGTGAAAATTGATTTATAGATCAACTGTTTTTGAGGGAATGATCTATGAATGATTTCTGTTGGGTAAAAGATGATCATTGAAGTGTAAAGAAGTTTCCAAAAGACACCTGTTCTCTGGAAAATAGCATGATATTTGACAATAAATATTCCAAAGAGTACATTGCTGATCAATAGATCTCCCTTGTTAGGGAAATTATGAATGCTTGCTGATCAATAGATCTCCCATGTTAGGGAAGTTATGAATGACGAGTACTTGTGTGTGTTGGTGCATGTGTTGTGTATGTGTGTGCATGATGCTGTGTGTGTGTGTGTGTGTGTGTATACCTGTGTTGATGTGGGTGTCTTTGTATCGATGTGTGCGCACACATGCATATACGATATAGAAGAGGGTGAGTGTGTGTGTGTATGTGTGTGAGTGTGTGTGTGTGTGTGTGTGTGTGAGAGAGAGAGAGAGAGAGAGAGAGAGAGAGACTGCATTCAAGCTAAATTCATCTGCAGGTAGCAAGATGCAAGAACTGTCTTCACACTTTACTTTTTTTTTTTAACCTTTCTTGTTTGTTTCCAGTGCTGAGCTTGTTCAGTACATTACCATGGGAACTCTGCGGTCCTTGGGGAACGTGTCACTGGCAGGCATTATCTGTGTGTTGGTGAAGGTGTCACTGTGTGCAGTCAGCGTTGATCAGAATGGCTATATCGCATACTGTCCCTGTATGGGTAAGTTTCATCCTGCTTAATAAGGTTCCAACCATATAGAATCTGTGAGTTAATTGAAAGCGTTGTGCACACTTAGACTTGTTTAACTCACAAAAGTTGTTCATGTTCTGCTGAATTCTTATTTGACAAGGCAATCTAATAGACCTGAAGACTGTTGATATAACCATTCTGAAATATCTGACTGTAACTTGCCACTGTGAAGAGGTGGTTAAGTCAGGGCTGGAGGTTCCATTCTGATTATATCCGTGCATGTATGTATATGGATAGTTAAATGGATCCAGGAGAGAGAGAGAGGGAATGAACGATCCAAGAAACAAAAACTTTTGTTTTAAGAGGGTTTGGATTAAGCATAAATATTTTTTTTTACATCCTGCCCTCTGGGCAAGAAAAAAAATATGGAGTACGTAGCAAAATCAAACAATTATACATGAAAAAATGAAATGCAGCAAACAAGATTCAAATTATCAATACATGAAAACCTTTCAGTAAAAAAAAAAAGAGAAAAGAAACTAATGGACAAAACAAAAAACAAGAAGAAGAATGAACAGTGTGAGAGGAGGGGGAATGGAGAGGGGAAAAAGAGAAAAGACAGACAGACCAACTGACTGACAGAGAGAGAGGGTAGTTAGTACTAATAATATTCATTAGAGAAAGGAGTTACTGCTAATACTGATTAGAGAGAGGAGTTAGTACTAATACTCATTAGAGAGAGGAGTTAGTACTAATACTCATTAGAGAGAGAGAAGTTACTATACTCATTAGTGAGAGGAGTTGGCACTAATACTCATAAAAAGAGAGAAATTAATACTAATACTCATTCTTTTTTTTTTATGATTTTTCCCGCAGGTCGGTTTTGGAAATCAAGCGGACCATTTCTTAGGCTCCCTGGATTCGCCCATGCCGTGAATCGAACCCTGCTGCTTCCTGCGTGGGTGGAGTACAAAAGGCACATCATTAAATCGGTGAGAAGGGCATCCTTGATGAGTCTGGTTTTCAGGCAGTCAGCAGCGATCCTTACAAAGACGATAAGATGAGTCACTTTGGCAAAGAACCTGGAGACACAGTTCACTTACCTTTGTTTGGCAAAGACATTACTCTTACCAGAAAAGCTCTTAGAAAGTGGAAGAGGAGGTGAAATGGAGGAGGTGTGGGGTGGGAAGTACAATGTATCTGTGGTTGGGCAATTAAATATACTTGCCCCAAAATGAGGAGGAAGAGAGGAAGAAACGTGGGATTGTCCAGTACCTCTCCTCTCCCTCTCTCTCTCTCTCTCTCTCTCTCTCTCTCTCTCTCTCTCTCTCTCTCTCTCTCTCTCTCTCTCTTCCCTTCTCCCCTTCTCTTTCTCTAACAGTAACAATCCTCTGCAGCTGCTGTATGTAAAATCCACATGCGAGTTGTTTGTGAATGTTACGACAATTAATACAAATCACTCTGATGTAACAGTCCTTGCAAAGGCTTGACAAGAGAGTGCTATTGATCTGGCAGAGTACCACTGTTGTCAGCTTGGCTGTAAATTGAATCTCGCACAATGGACTGAACTCAGTTACATGTCACTTCAACCCCCCAAAAACTCACAAAAGTCAGTTCTTGTCACAACTGGACCACCCTCTAACAACTGTTTTGTCCATGAGGGGGCGATTCCAGTTTCATCTTTGATATAAAAAAAATTTCCAGAAGGAGGGTTCCATGGATGTACACACTATGTGACACACCGTTCAGCATTAAACATTCTATTGACTGGGGGTAAAAAAGCACCTCCCATCTAGGTTGATGGAAGCATCTCAAACTCAACCCGGGGTTGAGTTCAAGATGCTTCCATCAACCTAGATGGGAGGTTTTCTGATCTGATTGTTTCTCAAGAGTTTCAGACTCGAGAGTCCACGAAAAGTATTTCTTGTAAATTTCAAGTGGTTTTCCACAGTTTCTTCATTTTCTGCCCCATTTTCTACATTTGCTTAGTCATTCCTGACATTGTTTTTTTTTTCATATATGTACATTCGTTTGTTCATGTACTGCCGTTCTCTTCCACCAGGTGCAAGTTCCGTTTGATACCTATTTCAAGGTGGAGCCCCTGAGGGAGTACCACCGTGTCATGACTATGGAGACCTTTATGACGGAACTGGCCCCGACTGTGTGGCCCAAAGGACAGAGGATGGGTAACGTCCTATTCATATATATATATATATATATATATGAACCTATTTATATGTATATATGAATCTTTTTGTCCTGTGAAGGTTTTTGTGCAGGTCAGTAACTGTTCGAGCTGGTCAAAAACCTGATATAGTGATCATCAACACCAGCTTTCCCTTTGTGCTTCATAAAAAACACATAAAAACTGATAACATCATGAAAAATAAAGAATCCAACAAGCAACGCATCACCTGTAAGAGAGGAGTGAGTGATACAAAATGTACACAGGCCCAGCAGAGACTGCCGACATAGGATTTAGTCCAGCTCACATGTACAACAAACAGCACACTCCAGCGACTAACAAAACAAGCCCATGTTATGTCTAGCACTGAGACAGTGAGGTGATAAGATCACCGCACATCTCAACTGAAGCGGACAGCTTGGCCCGCTCTGGCATGCGTGTGAAACGCACCAAGTAGCAAAACACTGGTTTGACAAGTTGGATCAAAACATTTGAATCATTGCAAGACACAGGATATGCAAGCCAAAACAGTTTGGAACAAAGGTTGCCACTCGTGTAAAATCTTTGACTTTGGGTCACAGTTGAGTATCAGTGACATGGATCTAGGAGGCCAGTTTACAGCCGACAACCTCGGTGCAGATCAGCAGCACAAGAAATTGAATAAAAGGAAAGTTAAAGAAACCAAGAGATCTGAAATCATGGAAATAGAGAAATGTAAACAAAACTCAACAGAGCAGCAAATCACATGGGAATACAATGCAGTACTGTAACTTTATGTTATTTACGCAAAATGCAATGCAATAAAGCACAGTGCATTGCAATGAAAGGCAACCTAGACAAAACGCAACGCAGCACAAAACTTATCAAACCATGCGATGCGCATGACATAGAGTGCAATGCAAAGCAGTATAATTCAGTGCAATGTAAAACAATGCACACGAAATGCAATGCAACCAGGTATCAGTCTGTAACATATCTTGCAATACAAATCACACAGACATGTTACTTTTCAGGGTTTAGCCTGAATTTAGGTTTTTTAAAGGTGTCCAAGACCATTAATGAAATTTGCATAAAATTACAGAGAAAATTTGAGGGGGGTTGGGATATGCTTGATTGAGACCATCAAGTTTCAAGTTCACAGTTCAGTTCATTATTGTATTTTCCAGTTCAGTTTATAAAGGCTCTTGACCAGCAAAACACTGGAGGACTCAAAATGTTTCCAGGTCTGAGAAATGAGCGGATAAAAAAACGTTGAGAAGACTGAAGACATCAAGAACCGTTGGAATGCAAGATGGCTGGAACGTACTGTCAAACTCACAATAGTTTGCAAGTCGGGGTAAAAAAACAAAGCTTCATCTTCTAGGGTCATCACCCACAGCTCCTTTGACTTGAGGTCATTGCCCATAAAACCCACCATGGTGAAGAGGAAGGGGGGGGGGGGGGGGGGGGGGGGGGGGCGAGTATTTAACGCCTGCACCTGGACCTTCTTAAAAAGCGTCAGGCTTTGTGTATGCCTTCAGGTGTCAAGTCTGATGGCAGTTCAATGCATTATCCCCATGTTCTGTCCCAGTTCTCTGTTACTCTGCCCGCCGAGGGACAGAGAAAGAGGAGGAGGGCTGTCACGCCAAGGAAGGCAACCCTTTCGAGTCGTTCTGGGACACCTACAGCATCGACTTTGACGGCTCCAAGTACTTCCAGCCTCTCTTCTCAACAACACAGAAAGCCCCAAAGACATGAAGCGCTGGACAGAGCGGTGAGCGTTTGGAATAGACACTGGATAGAGTGGTGAGTGAGAGTGGTGAATATGTGGATGATATGCTGGACAGAGCGGTGAGCGTTTGGAATAGACACTGGATAGAGTGGTGAGTGAGAGTGGTGAATATGTGGATGATATGCTGGACAGAGCGGTGAGCGTTTGGATGAGACACTGGATAGAGTGGTGAGTGAGAGTGGTGAATATGTGGATGATATGCTGGACAGAGCGGTGAGCGTTTGGAATAGACACAGGATAGAGTGGTGAGTGAGAGTGGTGAAAATGTGGATGATATGCTGGATAGAGCGGTGAGTGTTTGGATGAGACACTGGATAGAGTGGTGAGTGTTTGGATAAGACGCTGCTTAGAGCTTGGATGAGGTGCTGGATAAAGTGGTGAGTGCTTGTGTTAGATACAGTGGTGAATGTCTGTATGAATGAGATGGTGAATACAAAGGTGAGTGTTCATTTTAATAAGGTGTTAGATGGAATGGTGAGAATTTGTTTGAATGAGATGTTGAATGGAATGAAGGAGCGTCTGTTGAATACAGAATGCTGAATGTTTGTTTGAATGATATGTTTGACAGAAAACTGAGTGTTTGTGTGAATGAGACATTGGCTTGTACATGGAGTGTTTGAATACATCTCAGAATGCTTCATGTTTGCATGAATGGGGAGTTGGATTACATGTTGAGTATTTGAAAAAAAAAGACTGGACAAACTGGTGAGTGTTTGTTTGAATAAGACCATGGATAGAATAGCTGGTTAGTGTTTGAACAAGAGTTGAATATAACGATGGTTGTTTGAACTGTTGAATAGAGTAGTGAATGTTTTTGTTTTGAGTGAGAGACTGCACAGACCTTCGACTTGGGAGATGAAATGAATCAGGTCAGTGAGTGTTCAGATGAGATGTTCATTTAATGGTGAAAGTTTCCATGAGACAGTGGATGATAAGATGAGTGTATGGATAGAATTGTGTGTGTGCGCAGACAATGGATGAAATAGCGTGTGTTTTTTTCATGTGAGGATGGATAGAAATGGGGAGAGACTGGATAAGATATGGGACAAAACGCTTAGGGTTGTGGATGAGACGATGAATAGACCAGTCAGTGTTTACATGAAATGTAAAATGGTGTATGTTTGGATGAGCATTATAGGGAGTGATTGGGCTGCACATTGATGAGTGTTCAGATCAGTAGTGATAAAACAGTAAGAGTAAGAATGATGTGGGGGAAAGAATAACGAGTATCAAAGCAGTTCTCTGAAATGAATGAAGCTGCTAGGTTTTAAGAAAAAAAATCCAGAACATTAAAAAAGAGATGGCTGTTGTTTTTTTTTTTCAAACATATTTGTGAAATATGTTCTAGGAAGTTATAAATCAGACTATGGTAAAATAAGTAATTGTTTTTAGTTCAGTATTATCTCTTTAGAGTCAAATTGACTGGAGTTATGGTACAGCTGTAGGAATTGGCTGTGAAGCCAGTCTTTGAAAAGAAGGAAAGGTGGAGGCAACAAATTTGCCGTTTGTTCTGATTGCATGATTTACCCAATTTTAGTTTCAGGGTACTCAAGACTGATTACAACCTAGTATTTTTTTTTCACTATGATACAGCATGTCTGCCATTTAAATTCAATTCAGGATTTCATTAGTAGACTTGGGTTGGGTATTTTTGGTTGTTTTTAGTTTTCATTGCATTTTCATTTTCTTACTTTTTAAAAAAAAAAATTTCTTAAGGAAGGGTTAGTATTTTTGTGTATGTGTGTAAGTTCAAGATCGGGGAGAGTGGAGGAGAGAAGTAATGTCAAGATGGTCAAAGCATGTTCGTTCCTCATCTTTTATTTCCTTCACGGCTCATCAATGCTAAGTCTTCTGCGGCAGGTTTCCACCCAGCGACTATCCGGTGCTGGCGTTCACGGGTCCCCCTGCGGCCTTCCCCGTCCAGGAGCACCATGTGAAGCTGCACAAGTACCTGCACTGGTCTGATGCCATGATGGACAAAAGCTACAAACTTTATCGCCACCCACATCACCGATATCCCTTTCTGACTGTTCATCTGAGAAATGGAATTGACTTTGTGAGTGTGTTGGTTTGCATGTGTGTTTCTGTATGTGTCCAAGTGTGTGTGTGCGTGTGCGTGTGTATGTGTGTGTGCGTGCGTGTGTGTGTGTGTGTGTGTGTGTGTGTGTGTGTGTGTGTGTGTGTGTGTGTGTGTGTGTGTGAGGTGGAAAAGTGAATGTTTAAGAGGTAGGTGGAGTGAGAGGAAGACTGAAAAATACTTTTTTGGGGTGTCTGTGTCTGAATATGTTTAGATTAAATATGTGTGTTTTTTGTGTGTGTGTGTGTGTGTGATGGAGAGAGAATGAATGAATGATTTAATGAGGTAAGCTTACAAAGCCCATTCTCATGGAAGGGAAACGGTGGGGACAGGGGCTGTTTGAAAAATTAATGTCAGAGAATAAACAAAAACAATGCACGTAAAAAAAACAACATTGCGATTAGGAAACCAGATCGTAGAAGCACTTAATAAACATCGAACACTGATGTAACAGTTACTGTGACTGCCACAAGTTTTTATCCACAGTCATCAAGATTTCTGTTCTGCAATAGACTGCATAGTTGAATTGCTGCTGGAAGGCAATTGCACATTATCTCTGTAGAAAGAACACTGTCCATATTTCTCATCATTTCCTGTAGGTATGACATAATGTCACTCACAGTCACATTCACTGGAAGGTCGTTCTGTTGTTCTTTCACCAGAAAAACATCTTTGGCTTCGTCTCTATACTGCAAATCACGATCACACCCAGTTGTCACAGTGTGTTTGGTTTTGCATTGTGTGATAGTCTGTGCACTTACTAGAGGCTGATCCTGTTCACAAAACACATCACAAGACTCCTCAACACAGTCTTGATCAGCACTTGACTTCACTAATCTAAAATTCAACATCGTCACTTATCGTGTGCAACTGTCACTGATTCTTTGTCACACTGCTCCATGCGATCTCTTTTTGCATGTCAGTGTGCCGTGTACCTTACACTGTAAAATAAACTAGGTGGTGTCAGCAGAAATAAACTGGATGGAGAAGATAAGTTTTCATTCTCCTGTTTTTTCTGACTGTTTCTGTAAATCTCTGCTCTGTGCCTATCCCTGTTGAGCTGAGACAGGCATTTACGGCAATACATGATGCTGTGCCCTTGGGCTAGCTTGGCAGGGGGCTGTTCGGTCGGTAGTTGTAGTCAAACGCAGAATGACAACCGTTTGTTTTCCTCTGCATTCTATTTTGTACGTCAATGGCATTTCTGCCAGTGCAGCATTGAGTGTCACTTCTACAGTGGAAGGAAGACCTTCAACAGGCATGCTGGATGATTTACAGTTGATACACATTTGAAATTTACCAGAATGGCCGAAACACGTCTTGCTTGGAGCCAGACAAAGGAAACCACTCTGAGGGAGAGAGAGAAAGAGAGAGAGAGGTGGAGAAGCATAAGTTTAGGAAGTAGATGGAGCGACAGGGAGATTGCAAATACTTCTATTTGTTTGTGCATGAATATGTTTAGGTTAAGTGTGCGCATGTTTAGGAGGTAGGTGGAGTGAGAGAGAGATTGTAAATACTTCTTTTTTTGGTGTTTGTGTGTGAATATGTTTAGGTTAAAAGTGTGTCTGTGTCTGTGTGTCAAAATGTAGGCATGAAAATATGTACAGGAAAATAAATAGATATTGAGAAGTGTACATGCACACTTGCGTAAGCACATACTCTGTCTCTCTCTCTTTCGCTCTCTTTCGCTCTCTCTCACTCTCTTTCTCTCTCTCTCTTTCTCTGTCTCCCCCCTCTCTCTCTCTCTCCCCCCCTCTCTCTCTCTCTCTCTCTCTCTCTGTCTTCCCCTCCCTCCCTCCCTCACTCTGCCATATCTCACTCTCAGTTTCTCTCCTTTGCTGTTTCTTCTTTGTTTATTTTCTGTGCTGCCCTGTGAATGGGTACCATTGCTTTTGATGTACATGTAACATTTAGTGCTGGGGAAGTAGAGCACTAACATAAACATAGTGCTTGGGAAGTAGAGCAGTAACATAAACTAACTTAGGCCGTTGCTTTTAGCATTGCAAAAAAAAGAATCATTGTCACTGTCTTTTGTTCACTTAAAACACACGTGCGTGCACGCACGCACACACACACACACACACACACACACACACACACACACACACACACACACACACGCGACACACACACACATGAATGCATGCACATGCATACACACACAAAAACACAAATGCATGCACGTGCTTACACACATGCCCGCACGCATGCACACACACACACACACACACACACACACACACCACACCACACCACACCACACCACACACACACCACACCGCACACTGTAATCAGACACATTGTAGATTTGTACACACTACTTGTATAAACATATCCATATAGATTCGGAGTCTTTCAACGTTCAACAATTTTTCAAAAGGAATTTAAAGTAAATGCGCCAGTTAAAATGGACAAACAAATTACAAGGCAAAACATGATGCATTTCAACCTCATAGATCTTTGTCAGGCAAGATAAAACAACATTCAGGACAATGAAAACGAAAAACAATCAATCACTTATCTTCTAAAATTCAGCGCAAGATGATAAGCAATTGCTCGTTCTTCATTTTCTTTGTCCTGAATGTTTTTTTTATTTTGCCTGAAGAAGACTTAAGAGGTCTACGCGCATTATGTTTTGTCTTGTAGATTGTTTGTTTGTTTTAACTGGTGGGTAAACTTTAAATTCCTTTTAAAATTTTTTTTCAATTTCTGCCAGCAGTCACCTCAGTTTGAAAGTAACGTTGCACAATGTTTTCATCATAGAAAAATGCCTGCCAGCACATTAAGACCTCCCCGACCATGTTTGCCGCCCCACAGTGCATCGGCTATCGCAGTCAGTATGGACCAAGCACTTATGAAATGTGCTTCCCCGATGACCATTCAGTGGTCAAGCAGGTCAAGGAAGAGGTCAAGCGTATCGGCGCCCGTACTGTCTTCGTGGCCACCGACAACAGAGACCTGATCAGCGAATTCTCCAAAGAGATAAAGGAAGTGAGTGTTTCTTGTGTATGTGGATGATAATGTGTGTGTGTGTCTGCCTGTGTGCATACATGAGATGTGTCTGCGAATAAGGATGTGTAGTTTCCTCAGTCCCTGATTTGGTCTCAGTCTTAATCTTCTCACAGCATTCAGAACATGTTGAATGACGCGTGAGTTGACTTCAACGCAGTAACTGCCCTGATATAGCCCTTTGCCGTCAGCTGGGCTATAAGTAGGTACCGGCAGCCCTTTCTTAAGCGTACGGGAAAGTTCAGCCGAGTGAAAAATATGCTTGTTTTCAATTGGCAGTATCTATGAATAACGCGTTTAGAATCAGATGAAAATTGTGAAGAATAAAGAATACAGTTTCCTTTTGAACTCTGTATTGTTTATTTGTGTTTGCAATAGACGGTACGATGACTGTTTTATATTCAAATACACCCATCCGTTCACACGAAAACGAAGTGCGTCACACATCCCGAAGCGTCGCAGGCGCCATTTGGCCGAGCGTTCGAACTACACTGTGTCGAAAATCAACACATACAATGTGTTCATTCCATTCACTGGCGTTTAAATAGGTCAGAATACAAGAGCATGAATCAAACTTTATTCAGTCTATTTTTCTTTTTGGTACGATGCGTTTAAATTGATTAGAATCGAAGTTTTTATGAGGCTTGTTACAAGTGTTGTCTTTCCAGCGTCGTTGCTAAAAAAAAAACTTGCGAAAAAAACATACACATTAACGATGCGCTAGAAAGGCCGTTCTCTCCCGCATTCATTGGTGTATCAAGCTAAGCGATTGGTTGAATGCTCGCAAAGCGCAAGCCAATCAAAGCGAAGGTACCAAATGCAAACATTTGCTCCTTGTCGAAGATTTCAAAAATGGCGGAACGAAGCCGAGATCCGACAATGACCGAGTCGAATGCGCTAATCGTGTTGAATTGCAAGACGCACTTGGTAAGATAACGCATGTAATAACAAACGAGAACATTAATGAAACGATTCAATTATTTTAATTCGCTTAATACTGCCAATGCTTAGTTATTTTTGTTCGTAATTCAGCCGGTGTTCGTCAAGATTAAACAGGTCGGAAAAGTCCCACGCGTTGCGCCGTTCGAAGCGATCGTATTTTTTTTTAAGAAGACAAACTAATGAAAATAGATATCAGTAATGGGCTTCACTTATGTCGATTCATGTATTTGTGAAATGGTTTACTGATTCCATTACACGATTATAGAGAAAATCGTAGTTAAAAACACCTGTTTGAGACAGATATTCGAACCGGAAGCCACAACCGCGCATACAAGACGGTCCGAGGCATTGAATTCTGAAAGCACTGTCTTCTGATAATGACCCATCAATCGAAACACCGATCATTACTGTCATACTCGATGTGGAAAGCGTGTTTGGTGTTATAAAGAGAGAGAGAGAGAACAGAGTCTGAAGTTGAACAGTAAGGAGGGTGTAGTGGGGGGGGGGGGGGGGGGGGGGGGGTCACTGTCGAGTCAACCCGACTCAACAAAGTTTAGCTTAGCAATCAAATTTTTTTCCCTAGTGTGATTGAAATTTTTGTAATTGAACTGTATGGATTTGCTTTCTCTCCCCCCCCTCCCCACCCCTCCCCTCCTTACTGGCAAACACAGCAAGGTTTTGAACACTTAGTGATTACTTTCAAGTAAAATTGCTAGAATATAACTACAGTAGCATTGCATTGCCAAGACATTACTTGTTGTGACAGTAACATTTATTATATTTTTTGGTGATTTTATGTATGATATTTTTTGGTGATTGTATGTTATGCTCCACAGTTATGTATATTGCTGTAACAGCACAAACATACTGAATAAACAGAGTAGTTGATAAAAAGGTAGAGTCCAAAATAAAGTTAAATCTTTCTTTAATTCTACCTTTTGTTAAAAAAAAAAAGCATTATAATGCATATTTATGTTCTTTTACATTCACAATGATTAAATCAACAAGTTCATTCAAAATCATAATGATGAAATACTTAACATGTTATTGGCAATGCTTAAATCACACCCTGTCGACAAAATAATGTGTGCAGAGGATGTACCTTTTTGTTTACAAAGAACATGCAATACATTTTTGCTTACAAAGAACAACAGATACTAAAATTAAATTATAAGAATGGACAGAGAGCAGTAACCACACACACACACACACACACACACACACACACCACATATCACACAATGATGAAGAAACAGACAGGGAAATTTACATAAAAGCATGCACTCATAGTTAAGATAAGTGGTCCTATGCCATGTTTTTTTTCCCCCTAGTAATTTCACATACATACACACACACACACACACACACACACACACACACCACATATTGTACAATGATGAAGAAACAGGGAAATTTACATGAAAGCATGCACTCATAGTTCAATTAAGTGGTCCAGTTCCATGCTTTAATGTATTTTTTTTTGTTTGTTTTTCAGTAATTACACACACACACACACACACACACACACACACACACACACACACACACACACACACATGATATCGCACAATGATGACACAGACAGGGAAATATACATAAAAGCATGCAGTCACAGTTCAGTTAAGTGATCCTGTGCCATGCTTTAATGTTTTTTCTTTCCTTTCCTTTTTTTTTTTCTTTAACTGAGAAAATGCATCCACATTTTTTATATAATTTGTTTAACCTTTGCCAGAGCTTGTGGGTGAAAAATTACCCAGACTGTCATCATTAAATCTTCAAAACTAACTCAGTTTTCATAATATGTAACTAAGTTTTATGACTTTGTTCATTATGTATTTGTGCTTGCCCCCATTAAATATTGTGGTGTTTTGGTGGTAAATAAAGGAGTAAGTAATAAAAGCTTATAATCCTCATCAGATACTGTGGGTGGCATGTCACCCATACCAATCAAAGAAGCATTCTCACATGCCAGAGCTTGTGGGTGGCTGGTCACCCATAACCTTCATATAGGCCACAGCCTTTACCTAACATGCCAGGGTTAGTGGGTGGCTGGTCACCCAAAACCTTTATATAGGCCACAGTCTTTACCACACATGCCAGTGTTCACTATTGACTGTGTTGTAAGTTGGAGAACCACCAGACCAGTGATAAAGTGGATGAGGTGTGAGCTGTGTCTCCACTTCAACTTTTTCTGAGGCAGAGCAGTTGGGCTTGGGGACTGATGAAGTGATGGTGATCGAGGAAGAGATGGAGACATAAGAAGTTATCACCCATTTTGAGGATGCAGTCATGCTGCATTAATGATGAAATCAATGAACATGCCCTGACTGCCTTCTGGAAGACTTGTCTTTACCAAAATTGGCCAGAATGTAGTTTCTATGATGATGATGATTTGGCAGTGTGTCACAGATCCACTCTCCTGAGAAAGTAGACAATTTTCTGAAGAAATTTTGCTCTTGCAAACAAAACACTTGTGTGGGCAATCAAGACAGACACAGATTTAGTGCAAAGCATATTTTTGTTTGCCAGTGACTTCAACATAGTCTCCAAAACAACCACTGGCCATGCCTGGTCTGTTCCAATTAACAATGAACTGTGCCTGAAGTATGCTGCATACAAAAAGAACAATGTATGTAGTCAACCCTATCTGCCCGTCTGCAAGAGTGTACTTCCCACCCTTATTGTAAAGTGACCTTTTGTTTGGTGGATGCCAGCACTTGTCAGAAACAGCAAAAATAACATTATTTTATAAATAACAATACAGACAACATCATACCAAATTTTTGTTGAAATCTGTCAGTAAGTTTGAAAAACTGTCGGTTTTAATTTGGACATCATCATCATTCCGCCCCTGCTGGCCACTATTCTAGTACAGGAAATAAAATGTTAGGTATAAAATAACAAAAAATCTACACTTTGATTCACAGGAAATACTGTATAGAAACTGTATGCAAAATTTGGAAACAGTTCATGAAGTAGTTTAGAAGTTATAGCAATTTTAAGTGTGGCGGGCGATTCTACCCCATTTTTTTTTTTTCCGCCGTCCAAATTGCAATATATCCTGTTTTTAGCACAGAAGTTTTCACAAATGTTTTATAGCAGATACCTCAGAAAAAAATGACTTTGCTTAGTACAACTTAGAGAGTTTGTCCAAACCACTGGAAACTCTGAAATGGCTATTCTTACTGTGATGCAGTGCTTCAAAGTAGCCACATCATGCAAATTCGAAAGTCGCTGAATTGCAATTTGTTACAAGTTTAACACTTTATCACACAAAAGCCATGCAAACTGAACCCCCTGAACTTACTTGATCAAAGAGTGTAAGTTGTATAGATTGAGAACACCAATTTATAACCAGATGTATCAATCATGTATGATACTATTGGCTTTCAAACTTGGAAGATATCTCATTTTGTCAGGTGCATAAAAACGTCGCAACTTTAAACTGCAATATCTCGAAAACGACTGAAGATAGAGACTTCATTCTTGTTGTGTTTTTGTATGTTTTTCCATTTACTTTGCAATGATACAGATCTTAAGTATGAAATTTTGGCTGCCGGTTCCTACTATAAGCAACATTACCTTACCTTACTCAGAACACGATCAACTCACTGAATGGTTGTAGAATGAAGGGGAGGGGGCGGGGTTGTAGTTGCTGTGTAAGAAACGCTTTTTATTGTCTCCTCCTTTTCCTGATTTTAGTGTTAAACGCATTTGTTTTCTTTAGATCCATATGAGGATTGCCCAGATACTGACCTACAGATCTGGATATTGCTTTTGCTCAGCATCCATTCTGAGGGGAAGATCTGCCTGCCCCTTCCTGGACTAGGAGTCTGCTAGGACATGCCACTTGCCAGGAATGTGTTCCACCAGCAGAGAGTTAACCCACTGGCTGCAGTCAAAACGTTTAACGATCTGGGATGTGTTCTCCCAGTGAAATTTGTCTGTGTGTGCAGACTGTCACCATTATGTTTAAGGCTTCTGTCATAAGGCATTCAGAACAAGAAAGGCAGCCTTTAACTTCAAGACATTAACGTGGTGGGTCATCTCTCGGAGGAAACAAAAACCATTGATCTCCAAGACTTGAGGAAAGAGAGGGGCTCCCCAGCCAATTTGTGCTATGACTGTCACTGTGGGAGATGAAGAGGAACTCATCAGTTCATCCAGTCCATAGCAAGCCAAGACTGGAGCCCGAAATGAAACCCTGAGACACTTGAAGTGGAATGTTCCCATCGGCTGTTGATAGGCTCAAGACTGTAACATACACGTTTGGCATGTCCCTATTTGGTTTGATGTGAAAAATGAGCTTAAGGGAACTGGAAATATATGCTTTTACTGACTGGTAACCGACTGTGTACTGGGATGTTGCTTGAAATGTGTTTTGCCAGAACTTGTCCTGAGTCATATAAGACAAACTCTGCACAGACATCACTTAGCGCCCTGTGTATGATATTCAGCTTCTTCATCATTCATTCATGTCATGTGATACAGATGCCATTTGTTAATATGATCTACAGTTAGGCAGCGTGAAAGCTGCCATTTCAGCGTGTGCATGCACACGTATATTTGCACACACACCTTCAAGCACGTGCTCACAGGCACTTG
The DNA here is from genome assembly GCA_016801955.1 of Conus betulinus. Taxonomy (NCBI): domain Eukaryota; kingdom Metazoa; phylum Mollusca; class Gastropoda; order Neogastropoda; family Conidae; genus Conus; species Conus betulinus. The sequence continues at coordinate 57,457 of JADBJO010009938.1, forward strand.
CACACACACATACATGCAAAACATGCAAGCACGCATGCACGCACGCAAGCACGCATGCACACACACACACATACACACACACACACACACACACACACACACACGGGGCTTGGTCTGTCAGAGTCACTTCACTTGTTCTTTTCACAATCTCTTGAAACAGAACCAACCCTGTCACTTAACCTCATATCTGTGAACCTCTTAACCCACTCACGATTACAGTTGACTGTCAACCTCATGACCTACATGCCCTGATGTTGAATAATCATAAACAGCAAGCAGGAGCATTGGAAGCTAACGCATGCATGCACACAGTTGGCAAAATGGGATATTTCCCTTCTCTGAAAATAAGCTGCAGATATGCATGTAATGTCATAATTCTGCTGTGGTAACTACAGAAAAATCATGAGGCACTGAGAAGAAGGCCTATATCTGCTCTTTGTGCTGGAAACAGGACAAAACATATCACCCAGCAAAGTACCACTTCTGATGAAGCTGGATGATAACATCTTTGTCATCAGGCAAAGTTTTGTTACCACTTAGTATTCGTGTTAGTTTCAAAGTGAGGTAACCGCAGCAGAAATTGATACAATTTTTTTTTTTAAAGAATTGTCAGTGAATCCGCCAAACAACGAGGACAAACAAATTACAAGACAAAACACAACATGTTTCGACCACATAGGTCTTCTTCAAGCAGTCAGCATTCAGGACGATGAAAACGAAGAACGAGCAATCACTTACCTTCGCAAATTCCGTGCAAGATGGGCGTTGAATGTTCTTCGGGTTTTTTTTTGTCCTGGATGTTGGTTGTCTTGCCTGTAGAAGAGTAAGAGGTTGAAACTCATTGTATTGTGTCATGTAATTTGTTTGTCCCTGTGTGTTCAGCAGATCACAAACAGTTCTTTTTTTTTTTTTTTAATTAGTATTCTTGTTAACAACTGGTGTTCTTGTTACCAGGTGAAGTTCGTTCGACAGCCGACCCCTGCCGACCCTATGCTTGACCTGGCCATTCTGGGTCAGGGTGACCACTTCATCGGGAACTGTATCTCCACCTTCACTGCCTTCGTCAAGCGGGAGAGGGATGCCGCTGGCAAAACATCATCATTTTGGTCCTTCCCGCCAAAGAAAGCTGCAACTTCAGGCAGAGAGGACTTGTGAAACGACAGAGAGAGAATTAGAATTTTTTTTTGTTGTTGTTTTTTTTCAATCCGTAAGGTTATACAAGATCTGCTGAACAGTGTCTTTTACTGCTCTGTGAAAAAAAAATTGTTTGATTTAATTAATGTTTGGCTGAGGACTGAATAAAAAGTTTAGTTCAATTATGTGAGGCTGAGGGTTATAGATTGAAAAAAAAAGTTTAGTTCCATTAATGTCAGGCTAAGGGGTGTAAATGATTGACATGTAAACAGCAAGATGGGTCACTCTGACTGCTGGTACATTTTCACCTCCCTTGTATCCTTTTTGGATCCTCGAGCATGGGATCAAGATTTCCTTTTTTTTTTTTTGACCTTCCTTGTTTTCTTTTTTTTTTTGCTACGCATTTCTTTACGGCTTTTTTGTTCCATTTCCTTGTACTGCACTTTGTTGGCTGCCTTTGAAAGTTGTTTGATAATGTTTCTCCATGTGCTGCTGAGAATTGTCAGGATAATAGTTGGTATATCTAAGATACCATGGATAACCTGATACAATTAGGCTCCCCCCCCCCCCCCCCACCCCCCCCCCCCTCCTCCCTGCTGCCCCGCTCTTAATGTCAAACCCATGCAGGCTCTGACCTAGTAGGAACAAGTTGTTTTCAACCTTTAGTAGCTATGTCTGCTGAGAGAGGTCAATTGATTGTCCTTTCCCTGCAGCCCCATCACTGTCAGCGGACAGACAAGCAGAATGTGCCATGCTACTGCTTCCTGCCCATGTTTGCAACATGAAGATGAAAAATTCTTCATGTTCCCTGATGTGGTGTAAGAGTAAATGATCTCTGTGGTTAGCTTGGAAGATGTTCTAGCAGGTTGTAGACTCTCATTTTGATGTCTAGCTGGTATGGATGACACGTTACACATAGCATGCATCTTCTCCGAGTATGGAGAATGGCTGCCTTAATAGTGGGAATAAAAAAATGTTCATACACACAAAACTCCACTCCCTTTGTTGGGTAGATAGGATTAATCCTTGCCTGTCCATATAGGGAGTGTCCGCAGGAATATCAGCCTGCGTACGCAGATGTCTAGTTTGAACTTGGTTGACCTCAGCAGTTTTGAAGCAAAGAAGCCTGTATTGAGTTTTTCCTGCTGAGCACGGCTGGAATTCCTTGAGCCAGCAGCAATGTCCTTTAGGTGAAGAGCTGGCATGATTGTCTTGATCAATGTAGCACTTGAGATAATATTACAAAGTGGATCTGGGTGATTTTTCAAAGAGGGGCGTGTTTTTTGCCCCGTTATCTCCTGATTTGGTGTTGTAAAAGAATGGAATAGAATGTAAGCTGGGATGATTCAATGTACCTGTCAGCTGGGGTTTTGTAAAAGACAATCCTATCCACACACTGAAAGTGATTCAGTCAAACATACTGTATGCTCAAGGTGAGAGTTTACTCTTTCCTGTGATACCAAACACAAGTCTGCCAGTTATTGCTTGGTTACCATTTAAAGAAATACAAAGTTGTATATTTTAAAAAGTTATTTGAATTAGCTCCGAATTTAACGCCAGTCCTGTGCCAAGTATGAGAAGATGAGTGATTGCTTGTTCTTCATTTGTTGTCCTGAGTGTTGTTTATCCTTCCTGAAGAAGACCAAAGAGGTTGAAACGCATCTTGTTTGCCTTGTAATTCGTTGGTCCCTGTTAAGTGGTGGAGTGATTTCAAACACCTTTTAAGATTTGTTTCGTTATCTGCCTGCAGTCACCTCACTTTGCATCAAATATGCATGTCATCGGGTCGGGGCAGGGTGCGAACCCTGCGAGACCATAGGATCAAGTCATGTGTGCTGTCCGCAGCAGGAAGGTATTGAGAGCCTGTGGCTGATAGGATGTTCGTCTCATCTCTTGGCATGACCAGGCCGAGCTGTGATGCCGAGTCTCAACCAGAGGAGGAAAACCAACCCTAGAAAGGCGAAACAAAGGTGTTACAAGACAGTTGGATGGTTCCCCTTTGCAGCCAGTGAAGGGTTCAGTGTACACTCTTTAACGTTCTCTGCTTCTGTCCATTTTTCTTCCCCCACCCCTGTCATCCCTCCTTCCTTTTTCTTTTGTTTACTTAATTTTTGCTATATTGTTGCCATGAAGATGGAGGACCTGCACATTTTCTCCTCCTCACTTTATTTGTTCAGCATGTATAGATCGGTGATTTTTTTTTTTTTTTTACCAAGGGCCTCTTGCAATCTTAAATGAAAATGGGTGTTTGAAAGGAAGGGGTCTTTATTTAGAGAAGGACAGTGGAATTCATTGTTTTTATTCAATTTACTTCTCATTTGCTCTTTTTTCCTGTTTTTTTTTTAATCTCTGATATTTAGACAGCCTTTGAAATTACAATCTTGTGCATTCAGCTAGACTCTATGTAACAGATAAAATTTGAGCACAATGTTGATGTTCCAGTTTGTTTTTATGACTTCCCCATTGTTCACTGTAGGGGGTTGCATATTGTACAGGCCCTCGTAAATGAATAAATAAGCCGTGGAATGCGTTTCGTAGGGTGAGAAGCTGCCACGGATAGTCATGTTTGTTCACCACTAAGGTAGGCCTTCATGCTCCATCTTCAGGGAAAATATAGCACCCATCAAAAGAGTGAATCTAGAACAGTCATGAACTTAATTTGGTGAGGTAAGGGAGTGTGTTGGATTGCTTTTTTGTGTGTGTTTTTTTTTGTCTTTCTTGCTGGTTCAGACAGTGACTACAGATTTCTCTGTCTGTCTTTCTCTCTTTCCACCTCCGTCTCTCCTTCTCATTGTGCTGTACACTTATTTATGTTTGTGTGCTAATGTGACTTACAGAGAGACAAAAAGTGTGTGTGTGAGTGAGATGGCTGTTATATATATTAGTTTGTGCATGATTCACTTGTATTCTTTATTGTTTGTATTCATCGTTGTTAAAACATTCTGTACCTGAACATGTCAAAAAACTATGAATGAAATGTTACAGCTTAAATATTTTCAAGCCTGACTATATAAGAACAGAAGATAAATATTTCTAACAAAATCTGCATTAATTTTCCTCTGAAATGAGATATGAATGACTAAGATTTGTGGAAGTAAATCCAAAGTAAGTCATGACAAGTCTAGGTGTCAACTGCTGCACAGATGGTTATGCATATAATGCACTGTTTTACCACATACAAGTGCTGCGTCTATTCAGAGTGTTCCTCAGTACAGTTAGCCAGCAACAAAAGGGTTGTAAGTTTGGTAACTGTTTGTTTTTAAAGAAATAGAATGTGTACAAATATAGCATGGGAAAAATGTTATCCAAGCTGAACCAAAGAAAGATTATGTTCAGAGAGCTGATGGGATACACGGTATTAGTGCACTCAGACAAACAGGCAGATGTATGTGCCCACAAATATATATGTGCACACACACACACGTACATGACCAATGCATGTGCATACTCGCACGTGTACGCACGCATGCATGTACACACACGCATGCGTGCGCACGCTCTCGCAAGCACACGCACACACACACACACACACACACACACACACACACACACAAAGAGACAGTAGTGAACGGTGGATTTACATGAATAATACATTGCAACATTTCTTTGCTTTTGCTCCATTTTTTATGCCATTTTCATGGAAACAGCAATCATAACATGGGTTTGAAACTGTGCGTGCATGTGCATGTTTTTCCAGCTTGCCAAACAGATTGATGCATTTGAAGTTGTGATCATAGTTTGTTTTTTTTTTTATATCTGCTTGGCATATGGTTTGTTCATGGTCGGTTTGCTGGCTTGTGAAGTGTGTGAATTTTTCTCTTCTGGGCTGAAGAAGAGGAGTGTAGGATCTGTGTGTAGAAGAGAAGGTTGTTTTAATTTTGATTTTTGTGTATCACAGATGTTATTAGTTTTCTTAACACTACTTAATTCAATTTCTAATCCAAGAAAAGCCCATGTTTAATATTTAAAAAAAAGAAAACTAAACAATTTTCATATGCAAGGTACTTACCTCAGTTGCTTATTTTTCACTTTTCAGTCTGTCTCATTGAGGTGATTTTAGATCTGAAACAGGAATGAAAACATCTCTTACTGTCTCAGAGGGTGAATACATCAACAGATTTCTTGATGTGTAGGGTATGCATGTGGGCAGACTGAACTGATTTGTGGTTACAGATGGGTTTTTTAACCTTGTGTGTGTAAATTTGTGGTTACAGATGGTTTTTTTAACCTTGTGTGTGTCAATCATATTATACTTTGTCAACGTACATTCATGCCCTTTTTTTGATACATGTCTGGCTGTGTGTAGGATGAGTCTCTGTGCGTGTCTGTGTCTGTGAGTTCTGCAAGTCTTATTTCACTTGGAATATAAAAAGGATTGTTCTGCATGTCAAGCTGCGCTTGGAATGCAAGATAATTGTATTCCTTTCTTATGGGGACAATGCCATGATTCATGCTTCATGAGCTATCATTATACATACTTACACAGCATGCGAAACATGGAGGGCGTGTGGAAATTTTGTGAACAGTTTCATCTCTTATTGTTCGGTCTGTGTGCTCTGTGTTGTCATTTTTGCTTGGTGATTCGGTGTCGTAAGCAGCATTCATTTTAAGTTATGGGCATCTGTTTATTTCATCATGGGAGCAAGAGTTACCCTACTTGTTCGTTAATTACTATTTACTGTTCCCTGCCTCATGTATGATTTCCATTCAACTTCAGATCTGTTGAAGAAATCAAACTCTCAGTCAGTCTGGTCCTATGGGTGTCTGTGAGCAAACATGATCGTCAGCAGGGAGGGGGACTGTGGGGGTTGTACATGCCATCAGAACAGGTTCCAACTGAACTGACACAGGCGCAGCAAATCTGGGGTGAGTTGGGATGGGGCCTATGGCAATCAGGTATCAGTAGATCTCGATGAACTGCTGACGTGAGAATTGTGGTATGTTGATGGGACTTGATCCTGGGTGTGGCTACCTATGGGTACAGTTGGAACTAACGCATGTGGAATCCAGAATGTGGCTACCTACAGGTACAGTTGGAACTAATGCATTTGAGTGGGCACGGAACGAAGGCTGTTCAGAACCATGTTTTGCCCCCCAAGGCCCTGAAAAATTCATAAAAGTGTCCCATGATTACCCAGCTGTAGGAACTTATAAATGCTCCTGACTGTGATGATAAGATCTATGTGTACTAACCGTTTCAACCCTTCAGTGTGTGTAACTTTAATAACCATCTTTGTCTTCTCAAAAGCAGCTAATGTTGACGTGCCAATGATTCTGTCTGGCCAGTTCTTTTTGGTTTTGTTTTTGGGTTGTTGTTGTTGGGGGTTTTTTTTTTTGCTATATAGGAGATATTCTAGGAGACAAAGAGGTTGGGGGAGGGGAGTAAAAAATCTTGTTTTTAGAGGTTTTGTTGATCCTTGATGGACTGCTTGTAAATTTCGGTGATTATGATGTCTGTTTCTTATATCATAGAATTCAAAATGAAATGATTATGATGACTGTTCTTTAATGTCTTGGGATTCAGGATCAAAGTGATTATGATGACTGACCTTGAACATGACAGGATTCGTGATCAAAGTAATTATGATGATTGACCTTGAACATGACAGGATTCAGGATCAAAGTGATTTAGAGTGACTGCCTTTGAATGTTATAGGATTCAGGATCAAAGCGATTTATGATTATTTCTTGAATGTCATAGGATTCAGAATCAAATTGATGGTGATGAGTGTTCTTGAATTAGAGGATTCAGGATTGTAATGATTTATGATGACTGTCTATGAGTGTCATAGGATTCAGGATCAGAGTGATTTAGATTGACTGTTCTTGGATGTAATAGGATACAGGATCAAAGTAATCATGACATGACTGTTCTTGAATGTAATAGGATTCAGGATCAAAGCGATTTAAGATGACTGTTTTTGAATGTCATAGGATTCAGGATCAAAGTGATTATGATGACTGCTCTTGAATGTCATAAGATTCAGAAACAAAGAGATTAAGACAACTATTCTTGAATGTCAAATGATTCAGGATCAAAGTGATCAGATGATTGTTCTTGAATTTGATTGGATTTAGAATGAAAGTGATTACGTTGACTGTTCTTGCAATGTTATAGAATTCAGGTTCAAAATGATTATGATCACCTGTTTTTGAATGTCCTAGGATTCAGGATCAATGTGATAATGACATGACTTCGTGAAAAGAAACATTTTACTCCTCTAGATCTGAGTGATAACATTCTTAAATGTCATAAGATTCAGGACCAAAGTATTGAAAATGTATCATCGCACCAGTTTGTGAATACTAGATAAGTAAAATATTTCATTCTCACTACCTTGTGTGGGATGATGGAGGTATGGGGTAAGGGAAGTGGGATGGGGGTAGGGTTTAAAGGAAATGTTAATCAAAAAAAAAAAAAAAAAAAAAAACCACCTTGAACTACATTCAGACTTCATCCAACAACAAAAAGATTGATAAAAGTCACTGAAATCTGCTGGAATATTCTGCCTTTTTTTTAATTGTTCATGCATGGTTGATAAGCGAAAAAACCAGGTTTGGCCTGGCGAGATTAGACTGCTTCAATGTAGGTGGAAATACCTGTTCATCAGTGTGTCAGAATGTGGCTCAGGCATATGGCGCACAAAGTGTGAAAGACCATGATGTGTTATCGTAATTGTATAACTCAATCGAAGTCTGAATAATTTCCAGATGTGATCTGTAAGAGCTTTAAGCCATGTCTGACTTTTGTACCAAAGTAAGTGCAAACCTGTGGCCTGGACTGCTGTGAACTAATTGAAGAAACCAAAGAAAGACCAGTGCGTGCAGTAACAATCCGAAAATTCCAGTGCAGGGATGATGCATTTTCAATGTTTCGAAAGGTTTACAAGAATGATGAAGCATGAAAACGTGGCCCTAACTGAAGATAATTAGACTTGTTGAAGGATTTGGACTATAATCGCTGTTCCGGGTTACCTTGTAAGTCAGCTGGTGCGGCAGCCATCTTGTAACGAGTTACTGTGTAAGCTGTCCAGAATGAGTTAATGCCTCACCAGTCTGAAATGACACTGGGTTGACGGAAGAGTTGTTCATCATCTCTGAACATTGCAGCTGATCATGAGTGGTGTAGTTCAGTTGACCTTTTCATGTCCAGATGGACTGAGATTCAACATTTTCCGGCAGCAACTCTTTGCACAGTCACTATATTCAGAGGCCTGTAACTTCTTCAGTTTCTTCTTCTTCTTCTTCGACACACTCTCAGACAGGAATCCTAGAGGCACTGATGAAGGCTGTTGTTTTGGTTGGAGCAGGGGTGACAACCCCCAACGAGATAGATGCCTGGGTGGCAGATAGGGGGATGCAGCCAGATATTAGAATTAGCTGCGGGATCAGTCAGGCTTGCCTGGTCGACTAAGCAGTCCTGGACCAACTGGCGATGCTCCGAGCAGGATGGGGTGGGATAATAGATGGCACTGTCATCTCCACTGAAATACCCTATGTATCTGATGTCATTACCCCTCTCCAAGTCCCCCCCCCCCCCCCCTTCTATGCCATTAAGAGCTGCACCGTAAGCTCTTAACCCAGGGGAAGGACATCTCAGTGAACAAACCATCTCCAGCTATGGACAAATAGCCGGGGTAGAATGGAGTCGTCAGCCATGTAGAGCAACCAGCCTAGGAGAGCGTTCACTCTGATATAAAAACAAGCCGAAGTCGGATGTGCTGGTCCTGACTTAGGGGCATAATAGCAGCACAATGCATCCACACTCATATGACAGACATCAACAGTTTGAAATTACCGTCTGCCTCCTGGGGACATCGGTGCAAACAGTTCACACACCTTCTGGAAGTTCTAGGTGAGTAACGTCCTCTTTTCTATCAGATTGACTCTGCTTTTTTTTTTTTCAATAGCTGTCGTTGCCTGCTCTTCTCCGCTCGCTGTGTGAACCATTCTCTAGTCCATGTTCTGGAAACTTTTTTTTACACTTATTTTTTTGTCAAAATTTATGTCATACCAGCTTTTTGTTATAAGCTGGTGGTGATGAAGTAGTGAAAATTGTATGCATTGTCTGAGGTGGATAACTAACTGTGCGATCTGCAGTATCTGTTAGCCTTTGTGGTTGGGGTTATGTGTGTGTGTGTGTGTTTGCACGTTTTTTTTCTGTTGATTTTTTTTTTTTTCACTGATTTCATTTTTTTAGCAGTTCTTTTTTTACCTGTCAGTGAAAAGTCAAGGGGAATAACTGGAGTCCTAAGCACAGTTTAGTGTTTTGCTACCATTGTCATGAACTTTGCTATTGTTGCCATGAACTGCTTTTTTTTTCTTTGCTTCTGTCTCAGGATGTGACGACTTTAATGATGTGGAGTGTACAGGATGTGACCTTTGTCATGAACTGGCCTGTGCAGGTTTGACCTTTTTCATTGCTAGATCAGTTCAGGATGTGACCCTTTTTCATGAACTGATCTGTACAGGATGTGACCTTTTCCATTAGTAGATTAGTTCAAAGTGTGACCTTTTTCATGACTAGATCAGTTCAGGATGTGACTTTTATGAACTGAAGTTTGACAGCCTGGAAAAGGTCCTGCGAGGTGGGCTGGACTATGATAGTAAAAGTTATAGATTACTTTTTCACTCTTTCAGATAAAATGTGAAGGAAGATGTTTGTAGTCCAATGAAATCTGTCGCAGACTTTTTCGTCTTCCAGTGTTATCCAGGATTTGTTAGTTGTAAAGCGGCTTAAGTTCAGTTACATTATACAAGGAAATGATCGATAATGCAACCTGCCATGTTTTTTCTTGTTTGTTTGTTTTTTTTGCTGCTCTGGCACTGAAATGCTGGGCTTTCCATTTCTCTGTGAATTTGTGGATTTCAGCATGTGAGAAGTTGAGAATCGGTGAGGGGGGAAAAGATCAGCAGGAAAAGTATCAGGGGAGAAGGAATTGAAAAAAAAAAAGAAAAAAAGCAGTGAAATCCTTGGACCACTGGTAGCATTTTTGGTATGTTAACAAGATGACAACAGCATCGTGAAATCTCACGTAAACTTCCCTGCAAACGTGAAAAGGAATTTAAAGTAAATGTGCCAGTCAACATGGACATACAAATTACAATACAAATCATGAAGCATTTTGACCACTTAGGTCTTCTTCGGGCGAGCAAACAACATTCAGGACAATGAAAACAGTTAGATAAGTGATTGCTGGTTCCTCATTTTCATTGTCCAGAATGTCGTTTATCTTGCCTGAAGAAGACCTAAGAGGTTGAAAGGCGTCATGTTTTGTCTTGTAATTTGTTTGTCCCGGTGAAATGGCGGATTTACAGCACATTTCATTAAAAAATTGCTTCAGTTTCCACCAGCACTCACCTCACTTTGACTCTACTTTGTAAGCAAGTTACAACTTTTGGGGGGGGGGGGGAGGGGGGAGGATGCCTGAAGGACACCCCCCCCCACACACACACACACACACACACACACACACACACACACTCATGCTCTGGAATTTTAGCAAATTTTTACCATTTTTTTGCTTTTCCTAAATGGGGGGTCTTAGAAATTGTTGAAATAAAATGTCTGTCAATGTTGTTTCCGTAATAAAGAAAAAAAAAGGTTGTTGGAAACGCGCACACACACACACACACACACACACACACACACACACACACACACACACACACACACAGAATACATTTGAATTCCATGAGATTGTAGGAGAGGCATGAGACAGTCAAATGTTGACGATGACTTTAGTCCAGTTGTACATAATTTTTCTGGGTTATTTATAAACATGGTGTGTGTGTGTGTGTGCTTTGATAATTTTGATGCTGATAGTTTTGTAAATGTGTAGATATTGCTTTGTTTTCTTTTTGTGTACAATCTTCACACGGATGTAGTGACAGCCTTGAAGGGACCCTGTGTGGTCAACCAGGCTGTAATAAACTGGACTAGACTGAAGGATTGACAGAGGATAGAAATTCCATGTAAATCTTGAACAAACTGGCAGTGAGAATGTCTGTAAAACCAAATCCAGCTCAATAGCAATGAGTGTCTGTAAACCAAAATCCAGCTCAATAGAAAATTGGACAAGTGTGATATTGTAATTATTGTACCAGGGTTATATCAGAGTCGAGGGAATGACAAAATCAATTCAGTGTAACTTACAATTTGTAACAGTTTCTAGCCATTAAAAAGGTAACCACCTTGGTACAACAGCTTTTCTATACGACCGACTTCAGTACAACCACTTGTGTTTACAATATACCTTAATAAAGAAACGGAACAGGCACAAATTGCTATCCAAATCACACTGTTGTCTAACTGGATTAAAAAAAAAAAACTGCAGAAAAAATCTGTGGTATGAATATGTAAAAGATGTGAATGTGTCATGACAATGGCAGGTGCGTTGGCCAAGCAGTTAGAGCATGTTCTTTGTAGTCTGGATTTAAAGAGGTGACGGACACCAACCAAAAAAAAAAAATTTCACATTGAAATTTAGCAGTTGAACCATCAGATAGCTACCGCTGGTTTGGGGAATAATACAGTCGCAGTGAATGCTGCCTTGTACTGGTGATAGAAAAGAGCTGAAGAGATATATGCATGCCGTTTTCTGCTTGTTCATTGTATTGATGTAGTTCTCTTAGAAACCGATTGTTGCTGATTGAAAAAAAAAAAATGATACTGTCATATGCATGTCATTATTGTAATGAATGTTAGTGCTGGGTTGGTTTGTATTCGTGACATTGCATTCCAGGCCATCATGTTGAGATGGAGAGTTTATGGCACAAATGTCATTTCTGAAGAATGTACTTAGAAGATTCGTTTTTGGGACACATTGTATTCAGAAAAAAAAAAAAAAATTTCTCTCTTTATCTAAGTGTACCTCTCTCTCTCTCTCTCTCTCTCTCTCTCTCTCCTCTCTCTCTCTCTCTCTCTCTCCTTCAAATGTGTTTACTGAAGAATGGATTTAGAAGATTCTTTTTTTGGACACATTGTATTCAGAAGAAATTTCTCTGTTTGTCTCTTTACCTCTGTGTACATCTCTCTGTGTCTCTCTCTCTCTCTCTCTCTCTCTCTCTCTGTCTCTCTCTCTCTCTCTCTCTCTCTCTCTCTCTCTCTCTCTCTCTCTCTCTCAAATCTCTTTTCTGAAGAATGGATTTAGAAGATTCTATTTTTTGGACACATTGTATTCGGAAAAAAATGTCTCTCTTTATTTCTGTGTACACTCTCTCTCTCTCTCTCTCCCTCTCTCTCTCTCTCTCCTCTCTCTCTCTCTCTCTCTCCTCTCTCTCTCTCTCTCTCCTCTCTCCTCTCTCTCTCTCTCTCTCTCCCCTCTCTCTCTCGCTTCTCTCCTCTCTCTCTTCTTTTCTCTCTCTCTCTCTCTCTCTCTCAATGATTTTCTGAGAATGATTTAGAAGATTCTTCCTTTTGGACACATTGTATTCAGAAGAAATTTCTCTCTGTCTCATACCTCTGTGTACATCCTCTCTCCTCTCTCTCTCTCTCTCTCTCTCCCTCTCTCTTCTCTCTCTCTCCTCTCTCCTCTGAGTTTTCTCTCTCAAATGATCTTTTTTTCTGACAATTGAAGAAAATTTCTCTCTTAGAAGTAACAAACCCCGTCTCTCCTCTCGTCTCTCTCTCTCTTTCTCTCTCTTCTCTCTTGGATCTCCTCTCTCTCCTGAGTTCTCTTTTTGGACTTTTTTGTACCCATTGGATAAAAAGAAAAAATCTGTTGTCACCATCCCTCAAAATGTCCTCTCTTTCCTCCTCTGACCTCTGTAACACCTCTCTCTCGTCTCTCTCTCCTCTCTCTCTCTCTCCTCTCTCTCTCTCTCTCCTCTCTCTCTCTCTCTCTCTCTCTCTCTCTCAAATAGTTTTCTGAAGAATGGATTTAGAAGATTCTTTTTTTTGGACACATTGTATTCAGAAGAATTTCTCTCTGTCTCTATACCTCTGTGTACATCTCTCTCTCTCTCTCTCTCTCTCCCCTCTCTCTCTCTCTCTCTCTCTCTCTCTCTTCTCTCTCAAATGAGTCTTTTTCTGAAGAATGATTTAGAAAGATTTTTTTTTGGACACATTCTCCTCTCTTCAATTTCTGTTTAAAAAGAAAATGTCTCTCTTTATCTGTGTACACCTCTCTCTCTCCTCTCTCTCCTCTCCTCTCTCTCTCTCTCTCCTCTCTCTCTCTCTCTCTCTCTCTCTCAAATGTGTTTTCTGAAGAATGGATTTAGAAGATTCTTTTTTGGACACATTGTATTCAGAAGAAATTTCTCTCTTTGTTCTCTTTACCTCTGCATATCGTGATAAATATCTTGCTTTATGATTCCTAATATCAACTTATCTCTGCTCATGAATGCGATGACGATATTGCTTCGCTGCTGTGTTATTACTGTTGTTATCATTTATCATTGCCAGTGTTATTGTTGTTATTATCATCATTCTGATAATTGTTTTGATGAATACATAGTTGGAAGCAGTGCAGATTTCAGTGTGTTTGTTCTTTGTTTTGTGTTTATGTCTGTGTGAGCAGTGTATGTGTGAGACAGAGAAAAGAGAGAGAGAGGTGTGAGTGAGAGTGAGCTGTGTGTGTGTGAGAGAGAGAGAGAGCAGTGTGTGTGTGTGCGTGTGTGTGTGTGTGTGTGTGAGTGAGCAGTGTATGTGTGAGAGAGAGAGAGAGCAGTGTGTGTGTGAGTGAGTAGGTGTGTGTGAGTGGTGTGCGTGTGTTAGTGAGCAGTGTGTGTGTGACAGTAGTGTGTGTGTGTGTGTGTGAGCGGTGTGGTTTGTGAGCTCTGTGTGTGTGTGTGTATGTGCGTGTGTGTGTATGAGAGCAGTGTGTGTGTGGATAACAATGTAGGACCGGTTAAGTTCTCCTTCATTCTACTTGGTAAAAAAAACACACACATGTAGAGATCCCAACTTCCACACAAGCGTAATGACGCACGTGCACATACATACACACCAACACACACACACACACACGTGAATTATACTAGTAGTGCAGACAATGACAATAGGTTCCCAAGGTCACCAGCGCGTTGGGCCTCATGCGCAGGTCAGACACGATTAACCGATCCAAAGAGACCCTCATCTTAAATCTTGTCATTCATTAATTCATTTCTTCATCAGCGGTGTTTCTTGTAGTTCAGCAGGTGCGCTGTACCATACACTGTTACATTTTCAGTCTGCCTGCACTGACACCATGATGAAATGAAAGCTCTGTGCCAACATACACAGGACTCCAATGAGTAAACTCCGTACTGATAACAATAATATTATTGCTTTGCTGCGGAGACGGAGTGACATTTTGTGCCAGTCGTGTCTTGCACAACATGTCATAACCTCTGTCAGTCTTGTTAGTCCGCCGCTTTCAAGAGAGCGAGCAGACTATTAAAGTGTCTGGTTTCTTCGTTTGTGTGTGTGTGTGTGTGGGGGGGGGGGGGTCTGTCTGTCTGTCTGTCTGTCCCACGACGGCCAAAACGCAAATTTTTGGCAATGTCTCTTCAACCTTCTCAAATTTGTTTGTTGATTAGGTAAGTATGCTGATACGGCTCGCAAAAAAAATCAAGGTCAATGTCAAGGTCACGCTGATCGTTGAATACCTTTTTCCTGCAATATTTTCCACATCTTTCAAGCTAATGGACAATTATAAACACGTGTGAAGATTCACATACCTACGGTGCATAGTATGGATGTATATGAGAACAATTGCTCAAGACTAACAAAGTGCAAAAGAGATGAGCATGCGAATCAAGACAAATCGGGTTGTTTCTATTAGCCTCATCAACCAACATAGGCCATCTCGTCTGGGCCGTCACCTCGTAAACATGTGCAGTGAATACAGACTAAAAGTATGTATTATATATAAAATTGAAAATTATAAATTGCAAGCAAAAATTGAACCCCCCCCCCCCCCCAAAAAAAAAAAAAAAAAAAAAAGGTGGACATCATAGAGTATATCCACCCTTCCATCCACCACACACCACACACACACCCACACACAGATAAGAGAGAGAGTTGTGACAGTTTTGTGCAGCAGTGATTTTAAAAAAAAAATAAATAAAAAAAAGCATCAACAAACGGTGCCCATGAACCTGCTGAGGCTGAACACCTTTCTTGTAACATCCTTTGGGAGAGGGGAAGCGGAAGGGGGGGGGGGGGGGGGGGGGGGGGGGGGGGTGTGAAGCTTGGGGGGGGGGGGGGGGGGGGGGGGGGGGGGGGGGGGGGGGGGGGTGCTTCCTAGTGCGCTCTCTGCTGTTATATCTACACCACCATTCGTTTGGAGTTAAAGGGGGGGGGGGGGGGTTTTTTTCCCTCCAACCTTCCTTCCATTTGGGGTTTTTTTTTGTTTTTTTTTTTACCTTTACTTTTTAAGTTTTTTTTTTTTTTTTTTTTTTTTTTTTTTTACATTTTCATTAATAGGTGGGGCTTCAATCCTATCTTTCCCACCGTCTTTTTCTTTTCCTTTTTTTTCTAAATAAAGATTAATTCATGCTCACCATGCAATGTCTGTTTGTTGTTTCACAGATGGACAGTCGAATAATGACTTTGATGTTTGAACGTTTGACACAAAGGGAGTTAAGTTAAGGGCGTGTATTTATTTCGTCATGGGAGCAAGGGTTACCCTACTTGTTTGCTGTCTACTTTTGACGTAGTTGGAATGGGCATCGGTATGGGTATGGGAACACAGGCTATGGGGAGTCGCCACAGGATCATGTATTGAGGGTCACAGCATTTATCACTTTAGCTCTGAAAATACGTCTAGGATTCTTTTACAAGGTGGTTGAGGGTCTGGTGCCAGCGATCACCCGAATGACTTCATCACACCCGCAGAAACCAGGACGACGCATCCGCTCCACCAACAGTACGTACCTGTCACAAATCCCAGTGGAGAACTACATACGGAGTTACTGCGTTCCTGAAACACACACCGATCAGTACCGTCATTCATATATTCCCAAAGACAATAATTGAGTGGACCACCTCGACGATATCATCGTCCACCTTTGGTCAGTCGACAGTTTCAAGTCGGCTCTGGCAAAAGCCAGAAGCCGATAATATCATCACGCTGCGCACCCCCCACCGTCGCGCCTACGCCAGTAAAAATGGATGTCAGCGACGTATTAATCCAGATTCAGATCCAGATAATGATCAACGATGATGTTGAAACGGGTGATATGATGTTCTATATTTGGGCCTGAGATGTGTGTAATTCAATGTTTACTTTCATGATATTTCTTGCGGTCCGTGAACGTAAAAACTAGTGCGCAGTGTGCTGTCAAAACTTAACGGATGTGGTGTAGCGTATATGGACCAGTCCGCACGCAGTGACGCCTCTCCTTGATGAAACTGAGACTGAAACCTGCTGTGAAACAAGCCCAGGACATGCCCACAGCCCTGAAGAATAAGATTAACACCTGAAGGTGCGAGTGGGACCCAGAGAAGTGCTGTCCACAACTGCCGAACCAGTCAGCTGGGAGCCATCCTGCACCACCGTTGGAGGCCTTCGCTGTATTCATATAAGGTGCAGGCACACACTTCAGGGGAACACCATTAAGACGTCAAGGGACATAATTGCTCCCTGGCATATGCCATCGCGCAATGGCCACTGGACGTGACGTGACAGAACCTCCACGGGAGCGTTTATATGGGTGTACCGGCCTAAATTCTTGACCAGTGACATGCCGACACTTGCAGCGTTCGTCAGAAAATTTGCGAGACATAATTATATCTTCAGAATGTTTTGTATATCTGTGAAGTGGATAGAAGGAAATCACCTGTGTCAGTCTTTCCACCAAAGCCAACACGCTTAAAGACAAATGTTATAGTGCTATATATATACACAAATATATTGTACTGTATATACACTATAGTGTGGGCGTGAGTGGTTGTGTGTGCGTGTGTGTGTGGGGGGGGGGGGAGAGGGGAGGGAAGGGAAGGAGGAGAGAAGAGAGAGAGAGAGGGAGTGGTGTGTGTGTGTGTGTGTGTGTGTGTGTGTGTGTGGTGTGTGTGTGTGTGTTTAAATTGTAACAGAGCTGTTTGATTGTACAGGGTTCCCGAGGAAGCCTTTTGACAGACGAAAGCTTGAAAAATACAAAATTGAACTCCGTGGACGGCGTGACGACTTATTGTTCACACTCTCTCTCTCTCTCTCTCTCCTCTCTCTCTCTCTCTCTCTATCTCTCTATATATATATATATATATATATATATATATATATATATATATATATATATATATATATATATATATATATGACTAAGATATGACAGTCGTCGAACGAGCCTGCAAGCACAGTGAATGATAAATATACACTCAACACATAAGTCGATGGAGAAAAGAGTGCAAGCAAGTAATTTCTTTGTCACAACAACGAACGTTTCCCTCCCCTTACCCTCGCCCCAAAAAAACAACACACACACACAACAACAATGGGCACACACACACACACACACACACACACACACACACACACACACACACACACACACACAATCTCCAGATGTTGTAAATGGTCACTGTGAACAAACACCAGAACGTTTTAAAACACACAAGCGAATAGACGCATTTGCAGTTAGCAAGCAAAGCAACGATAACAACGACAAAAACATGACAACAAAATCGAACAAAAACCCCAGTTTGCAGACACCGGCATTTAGTACATTCACAGCCTACAGCAACAAGCTCCACAACAACAGAACAGACACACCAAAACACTCATCCGGTGATCAAAAGAAATTCAACGAACAGGATGTATTATGAATCCTGGTAAAAAAAGAAAAAAGAAAACGAAGAAAAGCAGAAGAAGAAGAGAAATGGTAAAAGAAAACGAACGACATGAGAGAAAAACAGTCTTTTTTCAGTCAGCAGAGGAAGACACATAAAGCGTTAAATAAGCAAATGAATGAATGAATGAATAAAAAGATAAAGAAGGGAAACGGATAATCGATAGATAAGTAAATAAATAAATGAATAAATAAATAATGAATGGATGAATGAAGGAAGAATAAATAAATAAATGATAAATGAATTAAATGATTAGTACGTGAATTGATACGTAAATAAACACGTATGTAAACAGACAAATAAGTCTGTTTCATGGGTTGCAAGTCACAAATGCCAACAAAAACATCTCAACGCAGACAATAAGGCGTTGACCTCACCTGATAGACGAGAGAAAACACATCGTTCAATTCGCCCACAGCAACTGTTGGTCATAACTAAAGCAAACGTCAATAACTCCCCCATAAAACCTGCCTCACGCCGAACGGTACGGACAGTCTTTTCAGTGTCACGGGCACATTTTTTGCGAAAAAAAGTCATCATGAACTGTCACCCCAAACCCCCAACCCCCACCCCCCCCCCCCCCCCCCCCCCCCCCCCCAAAAAAAAAAAAATGTGTGTCCATACAGGATTGTTCAACCCTTAAACCAATTAAAAAAAAAAAAAAAACAGATGATGATGGTGATGATGAAAAAGACAAAGAAGAGAAGAAGAAGAAGAAATAAGGGATGACGGATGAGGATGAGGAGTAGGAGGATGAATAATTATGGGGATTTGGATGAGGATATAGAAAGGATGATTATGATGATGACAACATAATGATACTCTAATGATGATGATGATGATAATGAGGACGACGACGATGTTGATGACAATGATGACAACGACGATGATGGAGATGATGGTGGTGGTGATAATGGCGACGACGACGATGACGATGACGATAACGACGAAGAAGAAGAACTAAAAGACAAGACAACGACGATGAGGATGAGGATGCAGATACGGATGAGGATATAGAAATAATGATGGTAATGATGATGATGATGACATTGATGATTATCTGATAATGTTGATGATGATAATGACGACGACGACGACGATGTTGATCATGACGGTGATGACGATAATGATCGTGATCGTGATCATGGTCATGATGATGATGATGAGGATGAGGAAGACGAGGAGTAGACAGAGGAGGAGGATTGGAGACGAAACACAAACATTATCACGAGAAGAGTCCTGTACCTGCACGTTCTCTCCAAACAGGTGCGCAGGATCAGACCTCTCTCTCTCTCTCTCTCTCTCTCTCTCTCTCTCTCTCTCTCTCTCTCTCTCTCTCTCCTCTCTCTCTGTTCCATCTCACCCGTTGTATATAATACAAATCAAAGCAGCGAACCCACCGAACGCAAGGGGAAACGACAATGCTTTTTATGACATGGTAGTGCGGTAATTGTCATCACAACAGCCTAGAGGGAAGAGGACCCCCCCTAAATGCCAGTATAGGTTAGAAAAACAAAATGGTCATGTAGCAAGGTTGTTCGCACTCTTGACTGTCTGCTATCTGACCCATCAAAAAGACGGGGGATCTTTTTTTTCTTTTTTTTTTTTTCAAATAAACCTGAAGTCCAACAGAGGAGAGGACATCAGTGCAAAAGGAGTAGAGGACGGGAGGGGAGAGGGCGCGAAGAGGGGGAGGAGGAGGAGGAGGAGGAGTGAGGACAGGGGGAGAAGAGTGCGGGGGGGGGGGGGGGGGGGGGGGTGGCTGAGGATGGAGGTGATTAGGGTTAAACAACGAAAAGAAGAATATGGATCTAAACATTCACGTCTGCCTAAGTTCATCAGCGGCTGCTGTCAAGTCCGAAAAGGAGTTACAAGCCTGTTCAAAAGCGCCCAGCAGAGATGTTGGGGATATATACAAAGGGAAGCAACTTCACCCCAGCAGTCTGTCGACTGAAGTGACTCGCTGCATGAAAGACGTAATCAAAGACCTGGTGGAAGTCTTCATCGCCTTCCTGTGAGGAGTCCCATCATCGCTCCATGAGGATGAGGTGGCCATACTTTTACTTGTCAATGCGTCTGTAATGACATGAGTATTTCTTGAAAACAAGGTGTCTGAGATTTTGTTTTGTTTTGTGTTTTAAGACTGTGACATTTCAAGAGCTAGAAAACTATAACATTTCAAGACTTTTAAGTTGAGAAAGAAAATCTCTACAAGGTGGCAGATTATTACGTAAGCCTGGGTAGGTTTGGCCATTTTCTTCGAGGGTCATGAAGATTTAAAGACAGACACATACTGAGATACGCCATACTTACCATCTGTATGGCCACATTCTAGAATATGCCTGCTGTCATATGCATCACCATAGTCCTTCATGACCAATTTTTGTTCTTTTTTTTTGTTGCCGAAGACTTTTTTTTCATGGAAAACAGAATCATCTATCAACAGTTTAAACCAACCACAGTGGGTGGGG
>JADBJO010009939.1:2500-12500 GCA_016801955.1 Conus betulinus
GCCTGCAGCTCTTCAGTCGGCACTACCCAGGTAGGCAGCCTGTTGTGTAAACGAGTGTGGATTTGTAAAGCACTTAGAGCTTGGTCTCTAGCCAAGAATAGGCGCTATATAAATATTCATTATTATTATTATTATTATTATTTATTATTATTATTATTATTATTAACAAGATGCAAGGTACAGTCGGTTAATAAGCATAAAGTCGAATAAGTAAAAAGACATCCCATAATGAAACAAAATAACAGAAGAGCTGAAGTCTAAGGAACAGTTAACATATTTTTTTTTTTTTAAATCAGGAGGGGAGTATGTGGAGATGCGCAGTTGCAGTCTCGTAACGTTGAAAATTGTCCCTAATCCTCAACTCATAAACAATCTTCACACGTGAAATTGTCATCTTGATGTCGCGCTGTTAATACTGAACTTATCAATGCAAACTCGAGAGAAGTTAAATTGCCATTCAAAGCTCTTTCTCTTTAAATTCGTAGATTTGATCAAGTTAACCTACACAGCCGAAAAGTTTTCAAACGACTTCAAGAAAGATCGAGTTGCAAAATGAGGCGACTGCAGGCGAAAATGTAAAGTTGCCATTTCAAGCTCTTTTTCTTTCCATTTATAGATTTGAACAAGTTAACCCACACAGCCGAAAAGTTTAAAATGACTTCACGAAAGATGTAGCTGCAAAGTGAGATGATTGCAGGCGGAAATCTGACCAAATTTGAAAAATTTGTGCTAAAGCTCCGCCCACAAAATGCTGACAAACACAAGACAAAACACAACGCGTTTCGACCTCAGTTCTTCTTCAGGCAAGATACACAACACTCAGGACCATTCGGCCCATTTTGCGCCGAATTAGATGAAGATGATTGATTGCTTGTTCATTTTCGTTGTCCTAAATGTTGTGTATCATGCCTGAAGAAGACCTAAGAGGTCGAAACGCGTCGTGGTTTGTCTTGTGATTCGTTTGTCAAGTTTTTTTTTTGTTTTTTTTTTTTTTTGGGGGGCGGAGCTTTAGCAATCATTTTTCAAATTTGACTTCAAGAAAATTAATTCATCATTAGTTTTCAGGATTTAATGTTGATTTTTGGTACACATAGAGCAGTTGTATCGTTAAAGTGGAATCTGTTGATGTCAGAATACACGGGACAGTTATCTGTGAATTTCAAAACACTGTTCACAACTTTTTTTCTTCATTTGACAATTAGTTGTTTTCAGTCAACCGGTGTGTGTGTGTGTGTGTGTGTGTGTGTGTGTGTGTGTGTGTGTGTAATATGTGAGTAATATGTCAGCCAGTTCCATACTTTGATGATTCTTGACTCCCATGTATTGGATATACATATAGTCACACAGAATTGATGTTTCTGGATACCAGTATATATGGGCCCTTAGTGTGTGTGTAGAAATATTCTGTCTGTAAGTTTATTGCTTTGATGCAGAGAGGTAGAGAGAGGTAGTGGCAAAGGTGCAAAGGGATAAAAGATTGTATCTCTCTCTCTCTCTCTCTCTCACACACATACACACACACACACACACACACACACACACACACACACACACACACACACACACACACACACACACAGAATTGTAAAATAACAAAATCAGGACGTAGACGCTCCTCTGTAAAAGAACAAATAGATCATGTATGATGAGAATGAGTTTGAGAGAGAGAGAGAGAGAGAGAGAGAGAGAGAGAGAGAGAGAGAGAGAGAGAGAGAGAGAGAGAGAGAGAGAGAGAGAGAGAGAGACGAGGAGCGAGACGCGAATGGATGGATGGGTTATAATGTGGATGTGAATTTCTTTTCGTTAAAATAAATCAATAAATAAAAAGAACAGAGTGAGAGAGACAGAGCACCACACACGAAGACATACACAAACCCAGACACGTTGTATCACACGTCGAAGAGTTAAATGTAGCACGCGAATGTCCATCGATGAATGACAATTCAGACAATGCATGGGGAGAATGTGAATGAATGAGGAAAGAAAAGAAACTGAGCAAATGTCAGTTAACATTGTTCGAAAAACAAGAACATTCCCAGACCTACAAATATAAATACGTTTTTAACAGAACCTCCACTTTATTTTCTTTTTAATATATTTTTGCTATCAGTTCTTCGTTATTGCGCTCCTTGGCTTTCCTCCTGCCTTCCTTGCACCACATTTTGTTGCAAGAATAGCTTTCCGGGAAATTGCCGACAGGTGAAGTAATAATATATAACGCTCCTTTCTCGCCTGGTTTTTTTTTTTTTTTTTTTTCTTTTCTTACTTTTTTTTTCTGTTCTCCATTTCCGTTCACTTCTCGTGCTATCTTTGTGTCATTTTTGATCTTTCGTCAAGGACAGCTCAGAGAGAGGTCAACATTCAATGTACAGGAGGGTAGTAAAGGAAATCCAAACTTGAACACACACACACACACACACACACACACACACACACACACACACACACACATATATATATATATATATACTACTGGCAAAAAGTTAAGGGCCATTGCCAACGCTGCCTCCCAGACCAAAACACTACAGCCAATGTTAAGAAGAACGGACGCAAAATCTTCCAAATTTACTCAAGAACAAATTCATTGGACCATTGCACGAAATCAACAAATCAAACGCGGACAGCGGGCTGTAATGTTCAATCACCCTTCCTCAGGATCGTCACATAAGCCACAACTGAAAACTGCACCACTCAGTACCGAATGTAGCCACCGTTTGCCGTCAGGCAAGCGGCACAACGCCAACGCATGGAGTCCACCAGGGTCTGAAGAGTGTCCCGCGGTATGACCTGCCACTCCTGCTGCAGAAAAAGAGTGAGCTGGGCCACGTCAACAGGCGGGGGTGGTTGTGGACTACCCGCCGTCCAAGGGACATCCCAGACGTGCTTAATTGGAGCCAGATCGGTGAGCGAGATGGCCACTGCATCCGGATGATCCCCTCTTCCTGCAGATGATCGTCCACGACACGGGCGCGGTGTGGACGGGCGTTGTCGTCTTGGAAAACAGCAGCGTTACCCATGGCCTGAAGGGCGGGCTGGATCAGGGGCCTCACAATCTCGTCACGGTACCGCACCCCTGTCGGCATGCCTTGAATGACGTACAGGGGAGTTCTGTCTTGACGACTGAAGCCACCCCAGACCATCACAGAACCCCCTCTGTAACGATCCACCTCACGAACTGTGGCGTCAGAAAAACGTTCTCCTGGCCTTCGCCACACTCGGGTCCTGCTGTCATTGAATGCCAAGATGAAGCGGGACTCATCCGTGAACAGCACCCGAGACCATTGCTGCCTCGTCCAGCAAACGTGATGACGACACCAGTCTGCCCGTGCTCTGCGGTGAGCTGGAGTAAGTGGTACTCGGACTGCTGGTCTCCTGGATGACAGCCCGAACTCGTGCAAACGGTTACAAACTGTCCTTCTACTGACATTGACTTTTGCAGCCTGCAGGAGCTCACGCCTTAAGGTGGATGAGGTGACAGTCCAATTGCGTAGGGCAGACAGCAGGAGAATCGGTCAGCATGTCTGTCGGTACGCCGAGGACGACCTGATCGTGACCGATCCTGCACGCTGCTAGTGGCCTGAAACCTCTCTACAAGACGTTGGATGGTGGAATGGGACACGTTCAGACGCCTAGCCACCTCGCGGCCAGAAATCCCTTCGTCAATCAACGCTAAGGCACGTCCACGATCGGCAGGGTCCAGTCTTTGCCTTTTGTGCCATGCTTTTGGGGCTGGCGTAGACGACCGTTCTGTTTACAGATTTGTGGCCAACGGCAGCTGATCTGTGTTCATGAACGAGGTGCCATGCACGTGCATCATGATTGACCACGAGCATTTCGCCCTTTTTTTCAAACTCATATGCTCCCACAGGCACCCGTTTTTACCGGTTTTACGTGGTTTCCGCACGTGCAGCTGCGCTCCACCTTGTACCGCAGTGAGTTTTTAGGTGTTGTGATCTGTTAAGGAACATCTGTTCAATATGTCTAACCAAGTTTGGGTCATTGTGACTTCGTTTCAAGCCTATTATTTACACGCTCAGACACTAACGTCAAAATGACAGGTGGCCCTTAACTTTTTGCCAGTAGTATATATAAAATAGGACTTGGAATGAATCCACACGGGACTGAATTACAATAAACTAATAAATTCCAAGGATAAGTACCGAGCACCATTCCAGCAACTTACAGAGCAGCTTGGTGCTGTAATGACTGCAAGAAATATTCAATTATATAACAAAGCTTGCTCTTATGTCTTAGATTGAAGAAATAGGGGGAGAGAAGTATTCATAGCTGCAGTGGTAGACAATTCTCCCTAACTAACAGTATGTGCTTGAGTGGGTGAATGGGGAATGATAAATGCTTCTCAAAAGTAACATTCAGCAAGTTTATAGTCTCCAAGTGGGAGACAATCTCCAATGGGGAGGAAACTCACTAACATATAACTCCTGGTCAGATACCGGCATTTCGAAACCTGATTGTTTCTCCTCAGTGACCGTGGAAAGTGGTAACTTGACTCCTCTGCCTTTTCGGTTTTAAGAAGAATGCTATCCCAGGAAACGGCTGGTTTGCAATACCGTAGTATGTTTTTATATTTTCTACTTTTCACAAGAAATGTAGCTTGTTTTGATCTTTCATGATTTTCTTTTGCTTCTTAGCTTGCACCTTTGGTTGTTTTTTTTTGAAAACTCAGCAAACATACTGTGCTCACTGGATGTCTTTAAAGATGCTTAGATAAGTTACAAAAGGTGTACATTCCAGCAGCAAGGCCTGTCCTCATGGCAAGAAAACAAGACTATAGCATACCTCTTACAAGAGCCCTAAATTGGTTACCTGTTGAAGCTCGCATACAGTACAAGCCTCTGACTCTTTTCCAGTTCACATGATCAAATCTTCTCTTTTCTCACCATCTCGACCATGCTTTGAGCAGTTGAAAGACCCGGAGAAACATATTTAGAGAACGCACCTTTAAATTCACTGTCCCAAGATACTGAAACTCTATGCAAAACATCATTTACCGCACTGGATGCATTTTAGAAAAGCATTGAAAGCGTACCTATGTCATGTTTACAACACACAATTAACTATCCCAGTCTAATTACTGACCATCAACCCACACACATATTGGTAACGGGCATTCTTATTCGTGTATTATCTATACTGTTTATCAATTCTGTATGCAAGTTGTAGACTACCCCATTTAAGGGCTTTAATTGGTAGCTTTATTAAATGTTAATGTGTCTTTTTTTATATAAACAAAATTATATGTTATGTGGGTGATATATCACCGTTATATCTTTTCACTTTTGTTTTCTGCTTTTTATTGATTCTCAATGTGGTTTTGGGTTTTCATAGTGAAGTGAACACACATATAGTGCGTATAGAATGTACTCGTGATTTTATTTCATCGTTATCTTTTCTTTTACGTGTCTAATTTCAATTGCAAAACGCAGTGAATATGCCCATAGAGTCTGGAATCATGCTATGTAAGTCACCGCATTACTACTACTACTACTACTACTATAATTTTTATCATTATTGTTTTTGTAATTATTATCCTCCTCCTCATTATTACTATCGTTATTATCATTACTGTTGTTGTTACTATCATTACTATTGTCACTACTATTATTATTATCATTATGATCATCATCATCAAACCCAGCATCACTGTCAACTGTTCTTCTTTTTTTTTTTCAATTTTTTTTTTTTGGTGCTGCCCCAACTTCTGCGCCACCTCAAAGGCAGTGCACTCACGCCGCTCATTCCGACACTCCGTCAACAGCCACAACCCGGTCGGTCCTGCCACAGCCGCGGCACCGGCAATCCACAGGGAGCAGTCAATGTCAAGTCGTCAAGAGGCAACCCACCGGAGGAGGCACTGCACTGCTGCCGAGTCACTTCGGTGGTGTTCAGTGGCGCCTGTTCTGATCTAACATACGCAGGACACCACCTACTAAGCCCCCCTACTGACGACAATAATCGCTTAGTTGCGGAGCCGGCGTGAGTGAGCCCTCTGGAGGGCGCCACCACGTCCGTCCAACGACAGCCCATGGACTCGCCGATACCGGTGACCCCAACGGAACCAAACCAAGGCCACAGACATGGAGAGGACATCGAAATTGAGGTCACCATGAGAGCAGGGCATGAAGGGCCACAGAACTTGAGACTTTTTCATGCTGATCAATGAGAATGAGGATGTTTAAGATGATGCTACAGATTTCCATTTCGGTCTGAGACTACATGACAGGGGCTGTACTCTACGCTCCTTTCATAATATATCCCGGCGTCAACCAGGCCCGAGAGATACAGGCACCTGCAATGTTAGTCAGGAAATTTGAGCAACACTCTCAGAAACGCATCCATTAAGTGGATGAAACTCGACTGTGTGGTCCCAGTCTTCCCAACTGAGTCCGCAGCAAACTTAAACTCTGGGTAGGAGCTGGTCGGGGCAGAAAAACCCACATGTCTCTGATGGGATTCGAGCCCACGACCTCCCAGCCAGGAGTCCGCGACACTAACCACTTCGCCACAGTGGCTGGTGTTCTTCTTCCTCATTATATCATCATTATTATCATCATTAACATTATTATTATAATTATTATTGTTCTTAAAAAACATCCTATGTGCTTTGTTTTCGTTCCTTATCTTTCTTTCACGCCAGAAAATATCTTCCTACCGTATACATGCCAAACATTGCACAGTGGGACCCAGTGCATTAATCTCCTCCTAAACTATTTTCATGGAATGTGTTATTGCCCCATTTTTCGGAGAAGTTTGGCTTTGCACCATCATCTGTAATAGTGTCGTAATATTGCTCTCCTTTTGACTAAATGTAGAATACTTGAGCGTTTTAGAATGACTAGATTTCAATTAAAAAAAAAACATTCATTTGATATGCAGTGAAGGATTAAAAATTAAAAAAAAAAAAATGATTGCTTCGTAACTTGGAAAATTGGTCTGCATTTTAGATTCATAAATGACAGTTTGATATAACAAAGGCAATTGACTGCCATCCTCCTTACACAAATATCGGATGTACCATGCAAAATTTTTCATTTTGATTTAATGAAATATTGCTTCACTCTTTTCCATTAAATACAGAATAGTTCTTACAAACTTTCAGTGGAGTTTTAAGGTAAACCGTATCGCAAAACATTTTGCATTCTTTGAACCTATCACTCCAATAAAGCTATATTCCGTAGACCTCTTTATATACAAGATTTTCTTGTACTGACAGATTCGATTTTGTTTGTACTGTGGTTATGTCTGAAACGGTTGAATCCACACTGTAGAAAGTTTGTGCTTTCGTCATAAAAGCTTCAGTTTTCATGCTGCTTTGCTCTGGAATGGTTTCATGAACAGCTGACCATGCAACAACCTGTGTCTTTTGTCTGCAGCTGCATGTGGACCTCACAACAACAGATTCCAAATCTGCTGTAACGAACGGCTGCAGTCGAAAGGTTCCAACAACGCTTGCTGTGGATCTCAGGCTTATATCAACACCAGATTCCAAATCTGCTGCAATGAACAACTGCAAGTAGAAAGGAAACAGCAACGCTTGCTGAGGGTCTGAGGCTCGCAACAACGGTAACCACATGCGCTGTAACGGACGGGTGTACTGGAAAGGGAAGCCCTTGTCGCCAAAAGTGTCATCATGAGTTGTTTACACGTTCGGCAACAAGGGCTTCCCCAAGTCCCAGCAACGTGTCAGAGCCCGCTGATTTTTTTTTTGTTTTTTTGTTTTTTGAGTCACCCTGTTTAAAGGCTGGTCACCTCGTCACTTGTGAAGCAGTGCTCTCACTCCCTATGAGTAAGAAAGACAGAGTGTAGGTTTTTTTTTTGTGGCATCAGTTATCGAATCAGTGTAGCACATAAGGCGGTGACTTTTTTTTTTTTTTTTTCTTCTTTCTTCTTTTTTTTTTTTTTTTTTTTTTTTTTTTTTTACCTAATGTCGAAATCCACCTCCTCATTTTCGGTGCTTCACACTGCCCTCTTCACCTGCCAAAAAAGCGCGAGCGCGGGGGGGGGGGGGGGGGGGGGGGGGGGGGGGGGGGGGGGGGGACCCAAAATAGTTTCTTTTACTGGCCTTTTTCTCTCTTTTTTTTTTTTTTTTTTTTTTTTTTTTTTTTTCTCCTCTTCAGCCAGTCTCTTACATACCATGCATAGTCTGTATGTTCTCTTACAAATGGATGTATTCTTGCTGAATTTAATGTTTTGGCGTTTGCTACAAAGTGTCTGGGTTTGTTAATGTTCTAATGTGTGGTGTTCTGGCACTCTCACTCTGATAATGTGCTGCTTATACCAAAACAACAACATAAATAAAACAAAAGACTTAACTATAAACTATTTTCTTTCAGCCCTAACACTAGAAAACAATGCTACCCAATACACCAGTGAAACATGTACCATGTATGCAAAACCCAATCATGGTGTTGCCATGGGTCCAGCTCCTGCATGTGACTTTGTAGATATATTCATGGGGGAAATTGATGGAAAACTGGTTGAAACATGCCCTGTCCCACTTCTCTCTAGCCTTGGCTCCCCATCTAAACAGGATGACTCATTGATCTGGATTGGAGCCGATACAGAGACGATGGTATTACAATCCTTCCCAATGCAGCAGATGCCAACAGCTTTGAACAACATCTACAGGAACTGCATCCCCCCTCCATCAAATGGACTGTGAAAACGGGCTCTGAAGCTGAGTATCTAGACATCAAGATGAAGATAGAACAGGGAAAGATAGTGACCGATGTATATAGCAAGCACTGCCACTCGTACTTGCCACCAAACAGCTGCCATGCCTCTTCAGTGTTTAAAGGACTCGTGTCAAGTGTAGGGACAAGGCTGCGGATGTTATGCAGCGATGACAACACGCTCCAACAACGCATTTCAGAATACGCAGGACATTTTGAACTGTCTGGCTGGAACAGAACAGTTGCAGAACAACAACTCAAAAAGGTGCACAAGTAGACCGGAAAAAAGCCTTGTTCAAACCTAGAAGAAAGAAAGCAAAAAAACATGCATGGGTGACAACCTTTGACCCACGCTTTCCATCAAAACTCTAATTGAAAAAAAAAGAACCAACACCTTCTTTACTCAGACCCAGAAAATATGAAGATATTTCCCCCTAGATCCATTATTTCTGCAGACCGACGACGAAAGAATCTGGGAGAGATTTATAAGCCTACCATCCCCAGACGTTCTGTGGACCATGGCCCGAGAACACAACCTGGTTTTAGAAAATGCTCGGCAAAACGATGTGATACCTGCGTTCACAGTCTAGACATACAAAAATTCACTTCTCCATGGGATGGAAGGACATGGCAGATCCGAAAAACCCTTACCTGCACTACACCACGAGTTATTTACCTACTCCGCTGTAAAACCACGAGGACGCATGGTATGTTGGCTCCTCAGTAAACTTGAAACTCCGCTGGGCAGGACATAAATCTGACGTGAAACTGAAGAAAAATCATAAGTGTCAAGTTGCCCACCACATGAACTCATGCAAACACCCTGAAAATCTAGAACTGCATCAATGCATGGAAATTTTTGCCATTGACTCAGTGGAAAATGACAGGTATCTAGGAGCAAGGGAGACTTGGTGGATGGCAAATATCGGGACAGTTTTTTTGTGGGGTTAAATACTCGTTTGGATCTTAATACTTCCCGAAAAACAAGGGATTCAGTTCCACTGAAGTGTTGTCTGTGTGTAGTTGACGAAGGCAGATTATCATTTCCTTTTTAAAGAGTAGAGTTTATTGGATTGAGGGCTATGGACAGACTTTTTTTCTTGAGAAGAGGGGATTGATGACAAACAAGCCAGGTGGAACAGGGAATTCATAAACATTCTACAGCTTAAATGTAAAAGTGTTCTGCCCTTTCATCCCTTATTAAGGGTGGTATAAAGACTGTTCCTTTATCATAATAATGAGAATATAAATGTGTGCAAGAGTAGGTATGTATTGCAGACTAGGTATATGTAAATGTAAAGTGTATA
>JADBJO010009939.1:17500-20000 GCA_016801955.1 Conus betulinus
TTTTTTTTTTTTTGTTTTTTTTTTTTTTTTTTTTTTGTTGTTTTTTTTTGTGTTTCTTTTGTAATTGGTTTTTTTTTTTTTTCTGTTTTTTGTTTTTTTTTTTTTTTGTTTTTTTTTTCACATCAAATTGTTTTTTTTTTTTTTTCATTTATGTTTTTTTGTTAAAATGGTTTTTTGGTTTTTTTTTTTTTTTTTTTTTTAAGTTTTTTTTTTTTTTTTTTTTTTTTTTTACGTTTTTTTTTTTTTTTTTTTTTTTTTTTTTTTTTTGTTTTTTTTTTTTTTTTTTTTTTTCTTTTTTTTTTTCTTTTTTTGTTTTTTTTTTTTTGTTTGTTTTTTTTTTTTTTTTACTGTATATCAAATGAATGTTTTTGTTTTTGTAAATTGAAATCTAGTCATTCTAAAACGCTTAAGTATTCTACATTTAGTCAAAAGGAGAGTAATATTACGACACTATTATAGATGGATGGTGCAAAGCCAAACTTCTCCGAAAAATGGGGCAATAAAATGAATGTAAAATAAATCGTCTGACAGAAAACTTTTCAGTGGTGCAAAAGATTCGACAAATTCCATGAAAAAAAGTTAATAATAATAATAATAGTAGTGATAATATGATGATAGTAACAACAACAGTGATGATAATAATGATAGTAATAATGAGGAGGAGGAGTATAATAATTACAAGAATCATAATGATAGTAGTAGCAGTAGCAGTATAGTAGTATAGTATTAGTAATGCGGTGACTTACATAACATGATTCCAGACTTATGGGCATATTCACTGCGTTTTGCAATTGAAATTAGACAGTAAAAGAAAAATTCACAATGAAATAAAATCACGGGTACATTCTATACGCACTATATGTATGTTCACTTCACTATGAAAACCCAAAACCAACATTGAGAATCAATAAAAGGCAGAAAAAACAAAGTGAAAAGATATAACGGTGGTATATCACCAACATAATATATAATATATAATTAATTTTGTTTATATAAAAAAGGCACATGAACATTGAATAAACTAACAATTAAAGCTTTTAAATGGGGCAGTCTACAACTTGCATACAGAATTGATAAACAGTATGGATAATACACGAATAAGAATGCCCGTTATCAATATGTGTGCGGGTTGATGGTCAGTAATTAGACTGGGATAGTTAATTTGTGTTGTAAACATGACATAGGTACACATTCAATGCTTTTCTAAAATGCATCCAATGTGGTAAATAATTTTTTGCATAGTTTCAGTATCTTGGGACAGTGAATAAAAAGGTGCATTCTCTAAATATGATTCTCCAGGTCTTTCAACTGCTCAGAGCAAGGTAATTTGCGGATGACTAGAATGGTCGAGATGGTAAGAAGAGAGAGGATTTTGATCATGTAAACTGAAAAAGAGTCAGAGGCTTGTGTTGTATGCCAGCTTCAACAGGTAACCAGTTTAGGGCTCTGATAAGAGGTGTGATATAGTCTTGTTCTCCTGCCATGAGCATAGGCCTTGCTGCTGGAATGTACACCTTCTGTAACTTATCTAAGCATCTTTAAAGACATCCAGTGAGTACAGTATGCCATAATATAGTCTAGACAAGACAAAAGCTCAGACAGGCGTAACTATGCTGTATTTATGAGAGAGTGATGGATGGAATTTATCTGATGGAAAGCTGTGTAGACTGACCTGAAGATGATAGCTTTATGCTTGTCCAGTGACACGTCACTGATGATAGCTTTATGCTTGTCCAGTGACACGTCACTGATGGTAGGTTTATGCTTGTCCAGTGACAACGTCACTGATGGTAGGTTTATGCTTGTCCAGTGACACGTCACTGATGGTAGCTTAATGCTTGTCCAGTGACACGTCACTGATGATAGCTTTATGCTTGTCCAGTGACACGTCATTGATGGTAGCTTAATGCTTGTCCAGTGACACGTCACTGAGGTTTCATGTGGAGGGACAGAACGCAATGCCAATGTTTCAAAGATGGATAGTGGGGGAGAGGGAGGGGATGGGGTGGGCAGGAGGGCTTGTAATGGTTGGAAAAGGATCTCTTTTGTTGCGTGGGGAAGATTTCAGTTTCCTCATTAATACCTTTCAGTTGATTCTCAGTCATCCGACACTTAACCAGAACTATACAGCTATGCATGTTTTGTATGTTATGATGGATATCATTTGGATGGCAAAAGCTGTTAAGTTCCGTGTTGTCGGGTTGAAAAAGAGTGCATACAGGTGGTTTGTATACATAAGAAATAGGTCCAGACCTAGAACTGAGCCCTGAAGTACACCAAAGGATAAAGACTACGTCAGATGAGAATCATCAGTTATGACTGACTGTAAGTGGCATGTTCAAAAACTGTGAATCAAGACAAGCCTGCTCCAGAAATGTCCTAATGATAATGCAATCTGGTAATACGGAAGGAAGGCCAATGGTGTCAAACACTACATGCAAGTCAAGCAAACTTGAAGGCTAAGAGAATATGGCTTGTAAGTATTGCTGTCCTGCACCGT
>JADBJO010009939.1:27500-67500 GCA_016801955.1 Conus betulinus
AAAAAAATGGTGCAGTCACACAAGAATGAAAATGAAAACTTGAACTGAAATAGGCTGGCTGATTTCCTCATCATTGTCACTACCATATTCATCAAGATTCAAGTTCAAGGTCAAGGTCAAGGCTAGCTCAGCAGTATTTTCTACCAATTTGGTCCAATTTCTTATTCTGTTTAATACAGAAGTTTTGGTCCACAGACATAAAAAATCTGTGTATAATATGGGAATATTGTGCTGAATTGAATTTTGATGGTGACAAATATTGTCACAGTCAAAACATCCATAGAAAAGAGGTTTCTTTCAACTTGGAGTTGGTACTCACTGCGCTTGATTAAAAAATATGCGAGCTTTGTTTTGATTCTAACACTAAGGCAGCAGCATGTTGTTTAGTTTTTGTGCGTACAGAAAGAATTATCATCAAATCATAATCAAAACAAAAAGGTGATAGTTCCTTAACAAACTATGTCAAAACAAAATAATAGAGGAAGGACCAGGAGGACTAGCACTAAAACACACACACACACACACACACACACACACACACACACACACACACACACACACACACACACACTAAACGACTGGTGGGAGTGAGAAAGACAGGAGAAACTCGCCAAGAGATGGAACAAGCTTGAAGGTGGAAGTGCATGGAGAAAAGGGCAAAAGTTTTCATTTGTCTAAAATGTAAGGTGGGGTAGAAGACCAAATGAGCATCCAGTGTCTTGATTGCAAACAGTGGTGTCACAGAGAATGTACATCACTCACAGACTGGGACTCCAGCTATCTAAATGAAACCACTGAGTCAGAAGGGATCGAATGGATCTGTCGAAATGCTATACAGGGGAGGGGGGGAAAAACTGAAATGGAGGCAAACATAGACAGACTGATTAGGCTGTTTGAAAACGTAGATGAAAGACTGGAGGAAAAGTGTACTGGAAAGGCTCTGAAGAGAAGATAGAGGAGGTCGTAGCGAAAAAGTCGACAAAACTGAGGGTAGAAAAGATTGAGAAAGAAAAAAAAGAGAGCTAAACCTGATTTTCATAAACAGGCCAGAAAGCAGGGGCGAGGATAGAGGAGAAAGAGTTGAAAGAGGACTTGTCAAAGATAAAGAAAGTAGTGAAGAAGATCTGCCCAGAACTGCAAGAAGATACTGTCAAGGAACCAATGAGACTGGGAAACTTCAACTTAGGGTCCAAACCAAGGCTTGTTAAGGTCAAGGTCAGCTCAACTGAGCCACAGAAGGAGATTCTGAGAAACCCTCAGAAAAACTTAACCAAGGAGTGACTGACCAGAAAGAAATAATGTACATCAATCAAGACTACACACCATCAGAAAGAGAAAAGAACTGAGGGAAGAGCTGAGAATAGAGAAGGGGGAGAGAAATACTGGAATCAGAGGTGGGGAAGATCGTTAATGTCCAATGGAAACCCAGGCCTGGCCAGGGGAGAGCATGGAAAAAGAAATGACATAACCTCGAGGCACAAGACTACGTACATAGTTTGTAAAAACAAGTTTGTTAATACTAGAAAAACTGTACAGAAAATTTTCTTTGTTTTTTATTTTTGTTTACCAACGCAGATAGATAGCCTTCTAAACAGAAAGAAGTAAACTTACAAGAATATTCAGTTAGTATTTACAGTATCCTTAACATACATTACTATGCCTCTTTTGGGTTTCTCATTAAAAAAAAATAGTTCATAGCCTGGAACTGAATATTCTTGTGCCTTTCCAGTTGATATCTGGGAGTTAAAATCACCTGTAATGCAGACAACATCAAACTGCTTTAGTCTTTGCTCACACAACAGATCAAACATTCAAATCTTCATTGTTAATTGTCGTACTTGGGCTTTTCTGTATAGTTCCAATCAGTATCTTTTGTCTATCTTTAACTGTCAAGGTTATCCACAAGCTTTCTTCAAAGTTATTATTTTCCAATAGTGTATTTAACTTCCCAGATATCAACTGGAAAGGCACATGTTCTGGTGAAAGAGGACACAAATTCATAAACTGTTTGCAAGACGCTTTCTTGGCTCAAGCAGTAAAACAAACAGCAAGGCAAAAGAGATGGACAAAAAGCAATACACTGGATTTGGTAATAGTTAACGATGAAAACAAAATATTAGATAAAGAACATCTAGCCTCTATAGGTAAAAGTGACCATGAGGTTCTTATGTTCTCAATGTGCTTAGGTGATGACCAGGAATATGAAGAACCCAAGCAATCATATCAGTTCAAGAAAGGGACCTTTCAAGAAATGAGACAAGAAATAAAAATGATAGTCTGGCATAAATTAAGTGAACTCAGTGTTGAACAATGTTGGATTGAAGTAAAAAAACCACTGTACATTCTACAATAGACAAACATGCCCCAGAACAAACCACCAACAATAATCACAAACAGAAACCAATGTGGATGATGCAAATGCAATGAAATTTGTGGAAAAAAAAAGAAACGTAAATTATATGGAAAGTTCCTGGTTACCATATAAAGGAGAGACCATCGAAAATATATACAAGCAAGTAATGTATGTAATGAAAAAATAAGTAAGGAAAGCAAAAACCAAATTCGAAAAAAAAAAAACCCTGTCACATGAACGTAAAGACAGCCCTAAAGATATGTACAAATCAAAAACCAGAATGAAAACAGGAGTGAGTCCATTAGTAACTAAAGATGGAAACACAGTGGAAACAGATAGTGGGAAAGCAGATATTTTGAATTCATTTTTTTCTAGTGTTTTTTACTGAAGAAAATATAAGTACTGTGCCCACTGTAAGTGTAGCTTCAAAGTTAAATGGTAAGATTTTGGATAGTGCAGATATTTCAGTTGAAGCTATGATAAAGAAACTTCACATTCTAAACCCAAACAAAGCTTGTGGTCCTGATGCCATTCCTTCCAAAATGCTAAAAGAGCTGAGTGAAGAGATTGCACTCCCGTTATACACACTATTTAATAAATCAATTGAGAGAAGACTGTGCCCACCGACTGGAAAACAGCAACAGTTATACCAATTTTCAAAAAGGGAACAAGAACAGACCCAGAGAATTACAGGCCAGTGCGCTTAACATGTATCATATGTAAAATACTAGAATCATCCATGAGAGAGGCTATTGTTAAGTACATGACTGATAAAAAAAAAACTGTATGCTGAGTGCCACCATGGATTCCGCCAAAACAGGTCGTGTGTGACTCAACTTCTGGAAGTGATGGAGGACTTTGCAAAAGAGATAGATAAGGGAGGAAACATAGACGTATTATGCTTAGATTTCAGAAAAGCATTTGACTCTGTACCAAATGTAAGACTACTGAAGAAATTTGAATCTTATGGAATAACAGGAAACACACTTGGTTTGATAAGAGACTTTCTGACGAAAAGAACCAGAGAGTTAGGATTGGTAGTTCTTTCTATGGTAGAGCAAGATGTTATTAGTGGTATACCACAAGGTAGTAAATGAGGACCTATACTATTTACTTTATTCATAACTGATCTCCCATGCGAACTAAACAGTACATGTAAAATTTTTGGAAATGACACAGAATTATACAACTCTCCAAAATTTTATCAGGATTTACAAAAAGATATTGAAACATTAGTAAAATGGTCAGACACATGGAATCTATATTCTGACGCCCGCAAAAGTAAAGTGCCTTAGACTGGAAAATCAAACCCAGAGAAAGAGTACATAATGAAAATTTGAGACAAAGAATAAAAGTATCAAAATGTGATGAGGAAAAGATCTAGGTGTACTATTTGACAAAAAATTATCATTTGACAAACATGTAACAAATAGTATAAACAAAGCTAACAGAATGATGGGAATAATAATAAGGGCATTTACATTTATAGATAAGTTACTTTTTTCACGCACGGTTATATAAAATATTAGTTAGACCTATCCTGGAATATGGCAACACTATTTGGAACCCAATGTAATAAAGCAGTCACAAGCCATACAACAGCTTCAAATAAGAGCAACAAAGCTGATTTATAGCATGAAATATTATTCATACCAAGAAAGATTAAGTACTTGCAGCTACCATCACTTAGGGCAAGAAGAGTAAGAGGGGATTTGATACAGACGTACAAAATATTTTATGGGTTTGTCGATGTTAACAAAGCATGCTTTTTATACTCCAAAGGTACACACTATAAGAAACAGTACAGACAAACTATTTAAACGATTTTCAAGAACAAATTTCAGAAAGTTTACTTTTAGTAACAGAGTACCAAATTATTGGACCAAAGAATATTAAACGTGCACCTAGTATAAATACTTTTAAGAACCTCATAGATAACATGACTTATTGACTAAACGAAATACGAATTTGAAGGATGAAAATGATTGAGCTAGTCAACGACCTGACCAACAACAAAAGGAATAAAATTTGAAGGGGCATAAAAAGCCAAAATTGGCTACGTTGTATATATAACTCCCCAAATCCTGATCCTCATGATTTTATTTGAAAATGAAATGTTTATTCCTGTGATAAGATCTAAGAAATAAGAGACTTTGAGGTGGCAATATTATCCTGAAAATGCTTAAGAATGATCCTATACATCTGTAATTGATGAAATAGAGGGTGCCCCATTCTCAAATGGCCAGAGCGTTTGTTCACCCAGTGGGAAATTGGCACCTGGTTCAGTTCAGGGAAGATTAAGGCGTCTGAAGGAGGGGATAGGGTGACGCTGTCCATCATGCTGTACCATACACACGGTGAAACTCTAACAGTTCACTGCGCCAATGACTGACAGGCTATGAGAATTTTCATCTTTTTAATCTTCCTTTTAACTACTGAATAACACATAGTGATTGTTAACATCATGCAATGTAATCTCTCTCTCTCTCTCTGTCTCTCTCTCTCTGTCTCTCTCTCTGTCTCTCTCTCCATATATATATATATATATATGTGTGTGTGTGTGTGTGTGTGTGTGTGTGCGTGTGTGTGTGTGTGTGTGTGTGTGTGTGTGTGTGTATCTATCTATGGTCTCCCTCATCCCTTCTAGTGCTCATGAGGCAATAACCTTCAACAAATCTTATACTGCATTTCTGCACCAGTTCAAGGGATTTAGGAAGCTTCTGTAGGAGAGAGATAGATGTTCTACTGTGAGCAGGAAAAAGGACACTGGTTTTAAACTACACTCTATCTTATTTTTACTAAGGGGAGTGAGAGAGAGTACTGCTTTGCAAATGACGAGGTGACGAGCCTTTAAACAGGGTGACTCAAAAAAAAAATCAAAAAAAAAAAAATCAGTGGGCTCTGACACATTGCTGGAACTTGGGAAGCCCTTGCTGCTGAAAGATTAACAAGAGGTCTTTGTCAGTCTCGAGTACACCCGTCCGTTACAGCAGATGTGGGACATACGGAAATAAGGCGTAGATCCACAGCATGCGTTTCTGATGCCTCTCCACTGCACCCGTCCGCCGCAGCAGATGTTGATATTGTCGTAGTAAGCAGTATTTCCACAACAGGCGTTTTTGATGCCTCTCACCCGCGCCCTTCCATTGCAGCAGATGTAGTTTTTGGGCCAATTTTTACAAGGAAAGGGCACTGGAGACAAAAGGCACAGGGTTGCTGCATTGTCAGCTGTTGATGAAACCATCCCAGAGTAATGCAGCATGGAAACTGAAGCTTTAATGGCGAAAGCACAAACTCTCTGCAGTGTGGATTCAACCGTTTCACACATGCCACAGTACAAACAAAATCGAATCTGTCAGGACGACAAGAACATCATCTTATGTAAAATAGTCTAGGGAACAAAACTTGTCTTGAAGTAATAAGTTACAAGAATGCAAAATGTATTCCCATAGGGTTTACCTTAAAACTCAGCTGAAAGCTTTATCAAAAAAGTCTTATATATCTGAGAATAGTAGAATAATCATAGAGAAAAATGAATTAATATTTCATTAAATTAAGATGAATTGCACGAAATATCAGATATTTGTGCTAGGATGACACTCAAGCGTCTTGTCACATAACAATGTCATTTATAGATGCTGTATGCAGACCATTTTTTCCAAGTTTGCTGCAATCATTTTTATCAATTCTACTCAGCACATCAATTTAATGTTTTGAAAATGATTCGAAAGCTAGTCATTCAAAATTGCTTAAGTAATCTTAGTTTAGTCAAAAGAAGAACAAAATTACGACACTTTTACAGAAGATGATGCAAAAGGAAACTTCTCCGAAAAATGGGGCAGTAAAAGGAACGTAAAAAAACCCTAAACAAATCAATTGAAATGAAAGTTTTAGCGGCCCCAAATATTTGAGAAATTCCATCAAAATAGCATAGGGGGCGATTAATGCACAGCGTCCATGGTGCTATGTTTGACGTGTGTGCGGCAGATAGGTACA
The DNA here is from genome assembly GCA_016801955.1 of Conus betulinus. Lineage (NCBI taxonomy): Eukaryota > Metazoa > Mollusca > Gastropoda > Neogastropoda > Conidae > Conus > Conus betulinus. Next base: position 33,850 of record JADBJO010009939.1, read on the forward strand.
CTTCCTGGCAGTGAGAAAAGGGAAAAATAGAAAAGAAAGAAAGCACAGAGGACATGCTTTAACAAGAAGGTGAAGGGAAAGAAGTAAACGAAAAAGAAGAAGGATGGTGGTAATGATGATGGTTATGGTGATGATGATGATGATGATGATGATGATGATAATGATGATGTTAATGACAGTAATGATAGCAACAATAATAATGCTGCTGATGATAATCAGTGATAGTAGTAGTATACTGTAGCAGTTATGATAATGCAGGGACTTACATAGCTTGATTCCTGACTCTATGGGCCTACTCACTGCGCTTTGCAATTTAAAGTAGACACGTAAAAGTAAAATAACAATGAACTAAAATCACTAGGACATTGACAATACTTTGACAATTAATAAAAGGCAGAAAAACAAAAGTGAAATCATACAAGGTGGTACATCACACCCATAGCATGATGTTGATTTCATTTAAGAAAAAAGGCACATCAACATTTTTAAAATTACCAATTCAAACCCTTATGTAAGAAAAAAAGAAAAAAAAACAGGCAGCCTACAACATACATTCAGAATTGCTCAACAGTATTGATTATACACGAATAAGAATGTCTGTTATCAGCATATGTACAAATTGATGAAGGTCGAAAATTCATCAGACTGGGGTGGTTAATTTGTGTTGTAAAGATGAAAAAAAGTACGCTTTTAATGCTTTTCTAAAATGCGCGTCTAATGTGGTGAATGATTTTTGGCGGCAAGTTTGATTGTCTTGGGGTAGTGAATAAAAAGGCGCGTTCTCTAAATGTGTTTTTCTCCGGTCTTTTAGCTGCTCAATGTAAGGCGATTTGTGGATGAGTGGGAATGGTCGAGATGATGAGAAGAGAGAGAAGATTTCAGATGTAAACTGGAAAAGAGTCTCAGAAAAAATGCGTCAGAGACTTGCATTGAATGCGAGCTTCAACAGGAAACCAGTGCAGAGGGACATTATTTCAAAGACGGATAATGGCTGAGTGGGGATGGATGGGATAGGGTGGAGGAGGGGCACGGTTTGTGACGGTTGGAAAAGGAACTGTTTTATTAAGTGGGAAAGACTTTAAGTTTCCTCATTAATACCTTTCAGTTGATCCTCAGTCATCCGAGACTTAACCACAACTGTACAGCTATACATGTTTTGTATGGTATGATGGATATCATTTGGATGGCAAAAGAAATTAAGCTATGTGCCATCAGGAAAAGGCTGGAAAAGAGTGCATACAGGTGGTTTGTATACATAAGAAATAGGTCCAGACCTAGAACTGAGCCCTGAAGTACAGGATAAAGACTCTACGTCAGTCCAGAATCGTCAGTTATGACTGACTGTTAGTGTTATGTTCAAAAACTGTGGAATCAAAAAAAACCTGTTCCAGAAATGTCCTAATGATAATGCAATCTGGTAATAAGCAAACAGGGCCAATGGTGTCAAATACTGCATGCAAGTCAAGCAAACTTGAAGGCTAAGAGAATATCACTTGTGACTTAAAGTATTGCTGTTCTGGCGCCGTGTATTTTGATGGTGTGTGCATATCAACGCTTTGAGGACACAAGAGCAGAAAATCAAAGTCAGGTGTAACAATAAAACACCTTTATTTGAAATTGATGCTTTTTTTTTTTTTTTTTTTTTTTTTTAGATCTGACAAGTATAGACTTTATCATTCACAATTAACGTTTTTCGTTTATAAATGTATCACAAGTAGAGAAATACCTTGGATGAATTTGTTCAAGACCGTACTGAAGTCCGATACCATACAGAAAACACTTTGCTTTTGTTAGAATAAATACTAGTATCTTCCATGAAGACAGGAAGAGTGAGGTATAACATTCAAAACTAAGACAAATCGTACTCATTTATTTGAAAAGACTCATATCCCAGTGTAAAAAAAAAGACATGAAAGAAAAAAAAAAAAAAAAGAAAAAAAAGAAAGGAACAGAAATTGTTGATTTTATATACCACAGTATATCCATTAAGGTATCACAGCTGCATGTTACTATGACCATGAACAAGCATGACAAAAATTGTTTTTTAACTGGTCTGGCAGACAGCTTTAGTATATTGCATTGTTTTGTAGTTGCTACAGTTCCAGCTTTCCCCCCTTTGAATCCTTATCAGTTGTTTGGTTATTTATTGGCTATTTGTTCAATTTTATGTATCTTAGACAAACATTTTAACTTGCATGGTGTTTGAAGTGTGTCTCTCATTTTGCTTTTTCTGTGAATTTAATGTTTTAAAAGTTTAGCAAAAAAAAAAAAAAAAAACAGTCTACATTGTATACGTTGATCTACATCTGTTAAACTTAGATTCTAATTTTTGGTTATGATTTTCAGGAATGCACCTGTTTGTAGGTGAAATTTATGGAAATCAAATAACAAAAAGAGTTTATGAAACAGAGTTTTGAAAGTCACAGATATCTGTCCTTTCTGTTCTGGCATTAACAGATTCCACTTTAACAAACTCTTCCCTAATTTCTTGTGTTTTTTTAAATCAACAATCAACATTCAGCTTGAAGATTAATGATAAATTCATTTTCTTTGAGTCATCTTAATTTTTTTTGGGCACTGTAGGTTAGTTTAATAAAATCTTTTGATTTAAAATAAAAGGAGGCTTAATTGAAATGACGCCTTTGCTTGTCTCGAGTTTGATGACTACAGTATTTAGCAAGCATGAACGCAAAATCAAGATAATTATTTCATGTTTGAAGGTTGTTTATGAGTTGATTTTCTAACATTATGAGACTGTGTTAACTGTGCATCTCAACACCCTCCCTTCTAAGTATAAAACAGCAGCAACAACAAAACATGTTAGCTTTTCCTTAATGTTTAGAGACTACAGCTGCTCTCTTCTTCATTTTTCCCATTTATGGTGAGATTTCTGTTTGCTTATTTGAATACATGCTTACTAATCGACTATACTTTGCATCTTGTTGAGAAATGAATGAATTAAAAAAAAATACTCACAAGATAAGCAGCCATGAACAAGAGCAGCTGCCAACAAACAGATGAACAATCGCATCATGAACTTGCTTTGCACGGCGCTGCTTCCTCGTCGACGACCAGTGTGAAGCCTGCAGCAGCTACAACGAGAGTGTTGGGGCACAGTACTGATTGATGTCTGATTGGAAAACAGTGGCAGTCATTTATACTCTCTGCAGGCTTTTCTCATACCCTCCTCCCCCTCCTCCTCTACTTCACTCCTTTCCCCCAGCCTACCTCCACACCCCACCCTCACCTCCCCCACCAGCATGCCCTTCCCACTCCTTCCCCCTCTGCCACGCACACAGGAGAGATGAACGAGTAGGGGAGATGCAGGGACTGAGAAGAAAGAGAGAGGATGGGGTGGGGGACGTCAGGTATATGTGATGACGTTGGTACTGACAGGTCCCACATGCTCGGGTTCTGGATCAGTCCTTGACCTTCAACCACGTCTACCCCTCACTCCCTCCCCCACTTTCTCCCTGCTTCCCTTCACCCTGCACACCACCTCCCTCCCCCACCCTTTCCCCTGCCAATACTGGGGAAAAAAGGGGAAAAAAAAAAAAAAGGAAAAAAAAAAATAAATAAAAAATCCCAAAAACAACGAGAGAGTGGTGTGCAGTGTGACAGCAGCACGACTTCGTGATATGACTGTCAGCAGTGTGGCGAGAGGTGATGACAGCGCGAGGCGGACGGCGTGAGTGCAAATGAAGCATGTGGCGACACGACTGGTGACAGTGACAGCATGATGTACGGAGTGACAGGGGTTGTTAGCGAGGGTGGAGAGGAAGGTGTTCCCAGGAATGCAAAGGACGGTGCAGGTGGTGAAGTACTGACCGGAGGAAGGTACGATGGCGTCTGACGTAATTGTGTGAATGCAGAGAGAGAGAGAGAGAGAGAGAGACAACAGGGTTGGTGAAAGATGTTCTTTTATGTAAAGTAGAATTTTTACTGACAATTTCAATTGAGTTTTTTTTTTTTTTTCTTCATCGAGATGTGTGTGGTTTGTATCCAAAATTGAATGATACTGATTTTCATAAACTTTATTTCTCCTTTTAATTGCGTCTGTCTTTGCCGAGAGAAATTCAAATCACAAGTTTAAAAAAAAATCACAACTTATTTGTAAAGCTTGCAGTTTAACTTGCACGTCATTGAACATGTTTGGGGGGAGAGAATGTGTGTGTAATTCGTCTTATTGATCAATCTTGGATTCCTCATGTCTCGCACTGAATGAGACAGATTTCTTACTACTCAGTCTTGGCAAAGATTCTCTTGGTTTCGATGAAATCGTATCACGTGTACATAATCACGTGCCTCCTGAACATGCACCGTAGTATGAAACGTTTGACTTTCATAACTGAATTGAATTGTTAGAGGAGAATGTTGTGGAGAAATTATTTGACGTTGATACTGATTTGTTCAGATGCAGAACTTGGGCGAGATTCATGAGAGCTGGCATTCTGTCTCACAGAACAAGGATTCGTGACAGCTGACATTATGTCTCACAGAACAAGGATTCATGACAGCTGGCATTCTGTCTCACAGAACAAGGATTCGTGACAGCTGACATTCTGTCTCACAGAACAAGGATTCGTGACAGCTGACTTCTGTCTCACAGAACAAAGATTCATGACCGCTGACATTCTGTCACACAGAACAAAGATTCATGAGAGCTGGCATTCTGTCACACAGAACAAAGATTCATGACAGCTGGCATTCTGTCTCACAGAACAAAGATTCATGACCGCTGACATTCTGTCACACAGAACAAAGATTCATGACAGCTGGCATTCTGTCACACAGAACAAGGATTCATGACAGCTGGCATTCTGTCACACAGAACAAAGATTCATGACAGCTGGCATTCTGTCTCACAGAACAAAGATTCATGACCGCTGACATTCTGTCACACAGAACAAAGATTCATGACAGCTGGCATTCTGTCTCACAGAACAAAGATTCATGACAGCTGGCATTCTGTCTCACAGAACAAAGATTCATGACCGCTGACCATTCTTACATCCAGAACTGGGACGATATTCATGAGAGCACGTGCTTTCTGATTTGTATCCTTATGTCCTGGTAGCAACGAACTCCTGGATTCGGATGGAGAAACAGTGGCAAGTCAAGGATGTGTATGACTTAGCAAGACACTTCATCATGGGAAAGACCCCAGCCTCAAACTGCGCAGTTAATATTTCCTGCTTGGTTAGCTGGTGGACTTGTAGGCAGAGTGAATCCAGGAAACTCCAGTATGGAGCGAAAAATGACAATAGAAATATGTCACACACTGCACAGCATACATACACACATATATATGCACTGTTGTGCCCACTTACACATGCAGGCGCACATGCGTGAAGGAATACGTACAGAGATAATGTGCACACACAAAGGTACGTATGCACACACCTGCAGAGAGAGTGAGGGAGAGACAGAGAGAGAGAGAGAGAGAGAGAGAGAGAGAGAGAGACAGACAGACAGACAGACAGACAGAAAAGCACATATACACACACACACACACACACACACACACAGAGAACACACACACACACACACACACACACACACACACACACACACACACACACACACACACACATACTAACACACACACACACACACACACACACACACACACACACACACACACACACACACACCTAAATCTGAATTTCCATTTCAATTCTTATCTGAAGTTTTTTTTCCGTTTACTTTATGCGGATGACGCAGGAATTTGACATCAAACTTTAAAGAAAAGGGATAACACACATTTGATGTCAGACAAAACAAGAAATTAAAAAAGATGACAATCATTTGACGTCGAACGAAAGGCAAGGGTTGTAGTGCATGAGACCAACAATACAATGGAAGTTTGATGTGAACGGGAGTAAAAGTAAATTGTTGATTTTTTTAAATTCGTTATAGGCATACGGCCATAAACACTTAGATATTATAATCATGTTCAGATATTCAGGAATTAATTTGGAAAACGAGGAACGTTCTTAAAGGGAAAGAATTTAAACGTGACAGAGCTCAGTAAACTGTTTCGTTATTACTGACACCTAGAAACCAAGACTTTCCAATATCATACTGCACCTTTCTATGGTATGCGTCGTCTCGTCTTATTTTAGGGTTATGAGATAAAGGTACGTTGACTCCTGTGATGTATTGAGAAAGTGGGGTCTATCCGATTTATTTAATGATGAAAATTCGGTGGAATATTTCACTCATTTGCGTCAGATTGTACAATTAATGATAATCGCCATGAAGTTGCCATAGGGGCCTACATACAAAATTCTTTAACTAAAAGTGACTTCGATCGTAGAAGCTTGGGAAATTTCAAATTTTCCCAGATTAGTGTCACTGATTCACTCCAACAAAGTACAAGAATGAATGGCGCGGTGGTCGTGAAATCTACAGAAGTATATAAAACACATGTTTGGGATAGAATGTATGTATACATAACACAAAATTCAGGTGGATGAAAAAAATGAGGATAAAAAGTCAAGGATATATATATATATATATTTCTTCACTTACAGTACATATGGACCATTGTGACAGATTTTAAAGACAGAGCTATTCATATCACCTGCTCTGAGGCCTTTCGTCCACTGGTTCGGACTCGTCAGTAAGCCAGGACAGAAAAATTTGCAGAGATAAAAACATTGTAAAAAACTTGGCTAAAAAGGCAGATAACACCTCTTGGCAGAATAGCAGTACTTAAATCCCTGATCTTATCAAAATTAACCCATCTATGGATGCTACTACCGAACCCACCAGGCTACATAATTGATGAAATTCAGAAATTTACTTTTAAGTTTGTATGGGGTAAAAAAAAAGAGATAAAATTAAGCGAAAAACATCTGTAAAAAGTATACAGCATAGGGGTATAGGAATGTCAAACATATGGAAGCAAATAAATGCATTAAAATTAACTTGGATTCGGAAACTTTCATCAAGTAACCATAGTTGGAAAAATATACTCTTCTCATTATATTACAAGGCAGAAATTATTCAAAAATTAGGTGCTGATTTGTCTGGGCAGGATAAGTTGAATAATTTCTGGAGAGATGTATTCAAAGCATATAAAGAAATAGATAAGATTGTTAATGTCAAAACTGCAGATGAATTCTGTTTAGAACCTTTATTTTGTAATAGGAACTTGATGATTGGGGGCAGATCTAAATTTTATAAAAACTGGATAGAAAATGGTGTATTCTGCGTACGGAATCTTTGGGACGAAAATGGTGATTTTTTTTGTTTCCCAGTCCTTTGTTGATACGTATAACATCAATACAGATTTTGTAACATATAACGGTTATATTAGTGCTGTGAAAAAGTATTCGAGAGAAACTGGAGTAGAAATAACATGTCATGAAGAAGGTGAGTCAAGTAAACTAATGTCTGTGATATGTTCAGTTTCAAGAGGAGACTCACTTTATTATGATCTGCTGAATCAAGACACTCTAGAGCCAACTTTTTGCAATAAATGGAATGCAAGATTACCGAAGGATGTTATTTGGCCTAAAACTTCTCAGAAAATCCAACAGATAAAAGATATTAAGTTAAGATGGTTTCAGGTTAGAATTAATAATAGGATACTAGCAGCCAATACTGTTTCGAAAAACATGGGCATTGAAAATTCAGAAAAATGTTCTTTTTGCATGAGAGAAACAGAAAACATTCAACATTTATTTTGGCACTGTCCTCATGTTCAAACATTTTGGCAAGAAATTTCAAAATGAAATGAATAGAAAATGCGAAACTATGAATCTACTGTTGAATGAAAAGATTGTCCTGTTTGGTTGTGACAATGATTTTAGATCAGATAAAACATTTGACTTAATCCTGTTACATGCCAAATTCTATATTTACAAATGTAAATATGGAAAAAAATTGCCATTATTTCAAGTTTTCATCGTGTATTTGAAAGCAAGATATGAAACAGAAAAGTATGCTGCATGTCTTCAGATGTCCCTCACAAAGTTCGTTACACAGTGGCTCCCATATTCTTTTTTTTATTGGATTAATGCTTTTTTCTTTTCTGCAAGGTTTCCAAATAACATGACAATGGTCAGTTGCTTTGTTTTTCCCTGTTTGATTAATTTACTTGCTCGGTTCAGTCATTTTGTTTTCATTTATTTAACTATTATTTTTTTGTGTTTACCCTTTGTGGTTATTAGTGTGATTATATATGTATATGATAAGATTAAAAAAGAAAGCGCATACAGTGTTTATGAATGGCCCTTATCACTTTGATAGAAGTAGAAATAATGACAGTAGTAGTTGTGGTGGTAGTAGTAGTTATATTGATGGTATTAGTATTCACAGTAGTAGCAAGGTGATGATGTTGAAGATGTCGATGATGAAAATGATGATATTGATGATGATGATGATGATGATGATGATGATGATGATGATGATGATGTATATTTTGCTGTAGTTGTTATTGTCTTACTGCGATAAGTATGCGTTTTGTATTGCTTACTTGTAAATTGTTCTTATGTTTTGATATAAAATATGAATTAAAATTAAGAAAAAAAAAGAAAAAAAGGTTAAAGGTAAAGAGTTATGATCAAATCATAATCAAAACAAAAAAAGTGATAGTTCCTTAAAAAAAACGATGTCAAAACAAAAACAATAGAGGAGGGGGAAGACGAGCACTAGAGGATCGACTGGTGGGAGTGAAAAAGACAGGAGAAACTCGCAGAGTTGGAGAAAACCTGAAGCTGGAAGTGCATTTGAGGAGAGGGCAAAATTCTTCATTTGTCTGAAATGTGAGGTGGCGGTAGAAGAAGATCAAATGAGCATCCAGTGTCACGATTGCAAACAGTGGTGTCACAGAGAATGTACGTCACTCACAGACCGGACCAGGACGTCAGCTATATGAGTGAGAACATTGAGTCAGAAGGGATCGGGTTGATCTATTGAAAAGGCTATGCAAGAGAGGGGGAAAAGAAAACTGAAATGGAAGCAAAAATAGATAGACTGATCAGGCTGTTTGAAAACGTAGATGAAAGGCTGGCAAGACTGGAGGAAGGCTGTAGTGCAAAGGCTCTGGAAGAGAAGATAAACCTATTTTCACAAACACAACAGAAAGCAGTGGCGAGGATAGAGAAGAAAGAGTTAAAGAGGACTTGTCAAAGATAAAGAAAGTAGTGAAGAAGATCTGCTCGAAACTGAAAGAAGATGCTGTCAAGGAGCCAATGAAACTGGGAAACTTCCACTTAGGGTCCAAACCTAGGCTTCTTAAGGTCAAAGTCAGCTCAACTGAGGAAAAAGAAGGAGATTCCGAGAAACACTCGGAAACTAAAACAAGGAGTGACTGACCAGAAAGAAAAGATGAACATCAATCAAGACTACACACCATCAGTAAGAAAAACGAACACAGAACTGAGGGAAGAACTCCAACAGAGAACAGAGAAAGGGGGGGAGAGAAATATTGGAATCAGAGGTAGGAAGATCGTCAATGGCCAATGGAAACCCAGGCCTGGCCAGGGAGAGCATGGAAAGAAATGACATAACCTCGAGGCACAAGACTTTGTACATAGCTGTAAAAAGAAGTTTGTTAATGTTAGAAAAACTATACAGAAAGTTTCTTTTTTAATTTTGTATACCAACACAGATAGCCTTCTAAACAAGAATGATGACCTACTTGCTTTCATAGAAGAAAGTAAACCACATATCATTACAGTAACAGAATCTATAGCAAAAACAACAACAACAACAACAACAACAACAAAGAAAAAAAGAGAAAAGAAACTTACAAGAATATTCAATTTCAGGCTGTGAACTGTTTCTTAATGAGAAACGCAACAGACATGTATGTTAAGGATACTAAAAATGCTAAAGACCACACACTATTAGAAAATAATAACTTTGAAGAATGCTTGTGGGTTACCTTAACAATTAAAGATAGACAACAGATAAAGGTTGGAACTATATACAAAAGCCCAAGTACAACAAGTCAAAATGAGGATTAAATGTGTGATCTGTTGAGTGAGCAAAGACTAAAGCAGTTTGATTTTGTCTGCATTACAGGTGATTTTAACTTCCCAGATATCAATTGGAAAGGCACATGTTTATGTGAAAGAGGACACACAATTCATAAAGCGTTTACAAGACGCTTTCTTGACTCAAGCCGTAAAACGAACAACAAGGCAAAGAGGACAAAAAGCAAATACACTGGATTTGGTAATAGTTAACAATGTAAACAAAATATAGATATAGACATCTAGCCCCTATAGGTAAAAGTGACCATGGCGTTCTCATGTTCTCAATGAGCTTAAGGGATGACCAGGAACACGAAGAACCCAAGCAATCATATAACTTCAAGGAAGGGACCTTTCAACAAAAGATAGAAGAATAAAGATGAAAGACTGGCAAAAATTAAATGAACTCAGTGTTGAACAAGTTGGACTGAAATAAAACCCACTCTACAATAGAAAAACATCTCCCAGAACAAACCACCAACAATAATAACAAACAGAAACCAATGTGGATGAATGCAAATACAATGAAATTTGTATTAAAAAAAAGTACATTGTACGAAAAGTTCCTGGTTAACAAACAAAGGAGAGACTATCGAAAATGGATAGAAGCACGTAATGTATATAATAAAAAAAAAAAAATTAAGGGAAGCAAAAAACAAATTCGAAAAGAAACTGTCACATGAATGTAAAGATGACCCTTAAAGGACTACAAGAGCCACATTTTTTATTTGCTGTAAAAATATTCTGTTTGTATCAACAAACTACACGCATTGGAAGAAAATCTGCCATACACAATCGTAAATGTCTTTATTTTAATAAAAACTCTTTTTATACACATTAAAAACTATCCCAGAACGCTGAAAACCGGAATTGACGTCGTTTTTGGAACTGTATCAAGACCCCCAGGAACATAGTCTGCTGAGAAGTGCAAGAAAACGAGTTGTAGCCGCCTTTTAGTTCTTACCATGGCGCATAATGATCATGCGTACACCTCTCTCAGTTCAGAAAACGTTCAAAGAAGAAAAGAAGAAAAGGCGGGGGGGGGGGGGGGGGGGGGGGGGGCACTGTTATGTAGCTGAATGCAACAGTTCGCACAGCCGAGGCTTCAGTTTGCATGGTTTCCCGAGCGACGAGTCGATCAAGAGACAGTGGGTAAGGTTCGTCCAGACACATCGCAAAGATTTTGGACCCAAGTTTACGACGCCCAGTGCGCATTCTTTCATTTGCGAAAAGCATTTCAAATCGGAATGTTACCCTTTGAGCCCAAGTATTAAACGAAGCATGGGTATCAAAACAAATGCAGCTCTGATTCCTGGCTCAGTGCCAACCATCCACAAGCCAGTGTGTGTGACCACAGCCAACAGCATGAGCACCGAGAGCACAACCACAACTGTGACACAGGCCTCCACTCCGGCACACAGTACGACTGTCACGACATCTGTGCTTCCTACAGTGTGCTCCGTTTTACCAGGAGTGAGTCAGGTGCGAGGGGTCTGTGCGAAAAGGGAGCGCCAAAGGGTAAGTGACAGTATAGTAGGCCTATAGTAATTAGTATAGAATAGTTTAGTACAAAGTTGCTCGGCATATATAGGCCGCTGGGCCTGTTGCTGTTCATTCAATCAGGAAATTAGGACTAGCCTAACTTTGGGTTACACATAGCAATCTTTTCATCGCCCTTACTATCAAAGTACAACTGTTTTTGCTGTCTATTTTCTGTGTCACCCACGGGGTTGGCTATGCTTGCATTGCTACAGTACAGACAACATAAAGTAATAAAAATGAAATTAAAATTCTTGTTATATCTGTACTGCAAACCTCAATGTTTTAGCAGTACAGTAAGAGGATGGAGATCATGTACATGTAATGTACATTTTACAATACATTTTTTGGGCAACAATGTTTAGTGGAAATCACATTCAGTGGCTTACTCTTGCGTGTGTGTGCGTGTATGTGTGTGTGTGTGTGTGTGTGTGTGTGTGTGTGTGTGTGTGTTGTGTTGTATGGCTGTGTATAGGTGTATCATTGTGTGGTGAGTGAGAACATGCATGTATCAGGAGCACATGCTCTTGATGAATAGGGGGGGGGGGGGGGGGGGGGGGTGTTTCTGGTTAGTTTCTTAGACAACAAAAAACAGGCTGAAGCATGAACGCTGGGCAGCCAAAGTTCTTGCACCCAGATTTTCTGTGGCACGAGTGATTTTGTTGGTGCTCAATAACCTGAAAATGAATTATCTGCTCCTTCAATTTTGATTGCATGCCAAAGCATCCTTGTGTACCAGATGTTTCTACCATGCCAACAGTTTTGTTGAGGAGAGAAGGTGTGTGTGTGTGTGTGTGTGTGTGTGTGTGTGTGTGTGTGTGTGTAGGAGGGGGGGGGGGGTGTCTCATATATTGTACATCTTTACTACCGAAAGTTTACAGAAAAGGGAGGGGGAGGTAGGGGGGTGGCAACAAAAATTTCTGCCACCTCACAAGGCACAGTTTTCTAGTTAGGGGGGTAGAGAGGGAGGAGATAGCAAGATTTTCCAAGGCACGTTTTTTTCTGTTTGAGAGCTAGTATATTTTGGGGGAGGGTTGTGTGTGGTATGCATGTCTGTGGCTAGTGCCAGTGCATATGTTACAGTCTGTCAGCCTGCGTGCATGTGCACATGGTTAAAGGCAGAATTTTTGCAACAGGTTGTTTGTGAGCTGACTGCCAGTCCTCCTCCTGATTCGACAGAAGATCTTGCTGCTGCAGCTGATATAATCATGTGCAGTCCTACAGCACATTTTCAACTGGAGATGCCGGCGTCCAGACCAACAGCTGCTTTGTGAACATAGTAATGATATTGTATTTACAGTCTGTGTGTTTAAATAGGGGCATGCAATAGAATGTCTTTTGATTTCTTATGTTCATGCTGTGAAATGATGTGTTATTTTCCTTAACAGCATGGTTTTTCCTGAATCATGCATTCTTAGCTTTTGAAAAAATGTATGGAAAACTTAAAAGAAAAGTGACTAATATTCTGCTATATCTGGTGCAGTGATGTCTCAGACCCTAGTCATAGATCATTTCCCAGTTGAATTGAAAACATCCTATTTCTGCCTGTCAGTCAGGAGAAATGTCTGATGACATTAATATTGACAAGCTTAGTTTGATTTATTGGCAAAAGGCAAGGCACTGCCATTTCTCTTATGTCAGGGCAGTTTTGTCATTTCACTTTTCAGTCATCAGCACTTCACTGTTCGTGTGTGTTTAATGGGAGAGGGGGGGGGGGGGAGTATTTGTTCATTATTTCATTGTATTCCTGACATTATTTCAGTGGCTTAGCAAGCCTACAAAAAGTTAGCGATGCCCAAAAGGAGGAGGAGAAGGGGGGGGGGGGATGGCTAAGCCTGCTTAAAGCTGACAATAGTATGGATATGAAAGATGCAATAGAAGCCTCTCTTGAGAGAGTATATATATAGTGAATTTACAATTTATACTGCTCTTAGCAGCATTTGGTCATACAACTCCATAAGTTTTGAGTAACTGCAGGTTTGGTAATCTTGATGAAGGAGCAAAGTATGGTCCTGTCACGTTCCATTTTTCATGCAAAGCAAACTTTTATTCATTTTGAATATCTGTTGTGTACAGGAGCTGAGTCAGATAGTTTTACCTTTTTTTCTATTACAGTGCCATGCTTTTTCCCCTAGGACCACACGTTGGTTTTTTCTTTTTTTCTCTAAATCCATTTGCTTGCGATTGTTTGTAACTGATTATAATAAGAGAATAAGTGTGTGTAAATTTTAAACAAATGAGTACAAGTTTATTTGTCTCATCCAAGACTCCATGAAACTTGGTGCAGAATGAGAGGAAAATTCAGTGTATCCAGGTCAAACTTCTTTACATAGCGAGAAAAATATTGTGGTTTATTTCAAATGGTTCATAATGAAAACCCTGACAAATCCAAACCAAAGTATTCAGAGTAAATCGACGCTATATACATTTGTGCAATAATGTTTTTTTTTTACAGGACTGAAGAAAAAACTACTGAAGGTGGCCAACACCAAAGACTGCAAGGAGCTGTCACTGAGGATTCAGTCCATCATCAATCACTTGTATTGGACAGTAGTCTCCACTCCTGAGGCTGATGGGAAGTTGATGCTGGAAAAGTGGCAGTCTTTGTGCAACCATCTGCACAACAAGCATGACCATGAAGGGTCTGCATTGACTGAATGTGCACACCCTCCTCTGGAAGGTCGAGAGCGGCGGAAAAAAGTGGCTGAAGGAAGGTCAATACAAATTATAATTGTCCTTTTATCACACTGGCGTTAGATAGATGGTTTTTTTTTTTTTTTTTTTTTTTCTAATTTCAAACAGGCCTGTTTACCCTTATGATTTTTCCGAAATTTTTACAGCAAAAAGTTGAAATTATGAGAAGGAAATCTATTAACAACCCCCCCCCCCCCCCCCCCCCCAAAAAAAAAAAAAAAAAAAAAAAAAAACAACTAAACAAGCATACAGGTACCACTCTTTTGAAACAATTTTGTGTAAAGTCATTCCAGATCCAGCATACAAACCGCCAACTTTCGTTTGTGTTCCAAGATGGCGTCAAAGGGTATTTTGTGATTTGTGGCCCCCTAAAACTAGCAGGGGCAACTGCATTGTGTAATTCCAGGTTAGATGACGCAGATTCTAAAAATCATGAAAAAGTGGCACAGAAAATCATTGGAAAGTCACCTTTAAAGTCCAGGAATACATCACTTGGCCCTATAGGATTCAGATTTGGTCAGAGTCGGCCTCATGTTGATTTTTTTTTTTTTTTTTTTTTTTGATTGAGTATGATTTTTTTCGTTTCAGAAATTACAAATTTGCAAAATATGAGTAAACAGATCCATTTTAAGTGTTATTAGTGCAATGTTACATATATAACATGTTTCCAATTTCTCGCAGCATGAAAGACAACAAGGATACTTTTTTTTTTTTCAGTTTTATTGACATGAAGCTGGTAATTACTCAGCTACCAATAACACAGTCTTCAGCACCACTGTTTGAAAAAGTGAATACGAATCTAGGCTTAATTTCACTTTTAAACCCACACCAGCTGATATTTTCCACTTTCAAATTGAAAATAAGTAACGGAAAGAAGACTTGTTAAGTCTCATCGTCTCTTTCTATTTTCAGGCAGCAAAGTGTCAGTACTAACACTGGATGTCCTCCAGTCTACATACATGCTGCGAGATGTCCCACAGCTGTCCACTGGACCTCAAACTGCTGCCCACAGCTGTCCACTGGACCTCAAATTGCTGCCCACAGCTGTCCACTGGACCTCAAACTGCTGCCCACAGCTGTCCACTGGACCTCAAACTGCTGCCATTGAGGCATTTCACTCGGTGCTCAATCACTTCGCTCCGAAGATGATTGGATTCTCCTATGATGGGATGGTACACAGGTAGATTATCCTCTATTACCGTATTTTATACCTTTTTGGCATCTCTATAACATTACGACTGTGAGGCAACGTGTGTGAGCCCATCTTTGGGTCTGTCAGTGTGTCTGGACCCCTCCTGCGGTCAGTTTAGGTGGAATCTGGCCTCACGGTTGTACATACACTTTCTGTTGGACCTCGGATCTCCCACCCAGCTTTGTAAACACCAAAGTCAGACCTTGGACGAAGGGCCTAGACGCACTGACAAAAGGGGAGGGGGGGGGGGGGGGGGGGAGCAGGGGGAAGGTGGGAAACACACAGCAGAGTGGGTGGATCAGCTAGTATTATATAAAAGTAAACTAGGAACCATTTTAAAATGACACAATATACAACTATAAGTAAGGATTTTTAAACAAGTAAAAGAGATTTTTTTTTTAATTGTTACATGAAATTACCCCCCCCCCCCCCCACCCCCCCAAGTCTTCCAAAAAGAAAAGGTTATGGTTACCTGGTAAAAATGGTTGACTTGGTAAATGTCTTCCTTTTTTTATCACCGAGTGGGACCAATCCAGGTTGACAAGTTCCACTATTTCACTACCACAGCAAATGACAGTGTTTTCCTATATGAGAAATAAATGTCCCAGTAAATATCAGCGAGCATGGACGATTCTTTAAATGTGTTCATTATCATCATATTTTTGGAAACATGGCACTTTCATGACGGCGATTGATGCCATTTTTCTGTAGTGAGCTTAGTACCCCCCTTGCTAGAGATTCCCTTTTCAATATTCTCAATCTCTGTCTCCCCCCCCCCCCCCCCCCCCCCCCCCCCCCCCCCCCCCCCAGGCAGAAAAAAGATCAGGTCAGCGTAACGAAAATTGTGTCAGTCAGGGTACCATAACAATACCTTTTTTTTTTTTTGGGCCTTAATATCTTTAAAATATATTAAGCACAAATATCCTTTTAACCATTTACAGGAGCATATTGGCCACAGTTCACTTCAGTGAAAACAGCAACGACCCCAAGCACAAAGGATGGATGGACAACTACGCTACGATGTCGCCTCCGGGAAAGCTAGAAAGAGTTTGTGATCCCAGGAATTAAGGAGTCATGCACATTTGGTAAGTGAATGTCACCTTCTTCATATTCTAACAACGAGAGACACAATGTTTTTATATTGGTGCCTCCCATTAAAACCCATTATATGACTCCCTCCCTCAAAAGACCAACGTCCTTTATAGTTTGCCCTTTACATACTTTAAAAAAAAAAATACCCCTCCCCCCAAGACCCCTCCCTTATTAGATCTAATTCTTGGTTATTTTTTAAGGTTTTATAAAGGGGGGGGGGGGGGGGGGGACCATTGTATTTTTATAATGTGTTATTGTGTAAAGGGGCAGTTATAATCTGAAACAAAGCGATCACCAATGCCATGTCTGTGGTCGGCAAAAAGTAATGGATAATGGAGCAAAAGCATGCAGTACACTTCTTATTATGGGCGCTTTCAAGTATATACATTGGAACCCCCTTTATAAACTACCTCCCTCACAAGACGTACGTCTAGCAGACGTTGCCCTTCTTAAAAGTAATACCCTTATAGGATCCATTCCTTTTAAGACCTCATTTGGGATAATTTTTGAGGATTTTAATAAAAAAAAAAAAAAAGGATCTACTGTACAGTCTACTGCATGTTGTTCATCATTTTTGCTGGAAAACATCAACCAATTTATGCTTTCACAGATTATGTCCAGAGACTTGTGCACCGAGTGATCCGGTTGGCTTCAAGATGCAGCCTGACCAGCATGGACAGAGGGTGCTTTTACATCACCATCAGCTACCGATTCCACCCCCTATGTGTGCATCCATCACAAAAACCAACAAAGAGGATGCCGTTCAGCAGCACCGCTCTCGTTACAACAAGAAGTGACTGACACTTGAAACTGTGTGAAAGGAAACCTAGGTTGTGGCTGTATATTTGGATATGCTGTCAAAGTGAATGGATTGAGGATGATATTGAAACTGTGCTGTGTTCAAACATAATGTGTACGCACGTGGAATACTTCAGTATTACTCTAAATATTATCCTGCATGATTCATATGAAATGACCGATTTGAATGAAAAAAAAAATCCTACCAATGAAAATGCATGACTTAACATTGTGATACACAATACTAACAATTATATCATCAACATCTCTTCAGAAACAAAGGGTGGCACAATCTTCTCTAACTAAAAAAGGGGTTTCAAGCACTGTTTTGTCCAGTTTAATTTCAAGGGGCTTGCGAAATCTGTCACTCTGGTTGTAAGTAGCCGGTTTATCTGACGTCAGCACTCGGAAAGGTATCTCTGATTTTGACGACAGCACATGAAGGCAGCACTACCCGAATGTCCTTTCCCAGGAGGCCCCACACAAATTTCGTCAGTTGCCGATATGCTGTGTATCGGTAGCAGCTGCCCACAGACAAGACAGAGTAGTATTAGTGGTAGTACAACATTAAAAATTGTAATTTTTTTTTTTGTTTTTTTTTTAGAAGCCGACCTACTAACCCACTTTTTAAAAAAAAATGATAAAACAGGAAACGGATCTTTTTTTTTTTTTCCCCAAACTTGCAAGTTTGGATACAGGATACTTTCTGCCATTTTCTTGTGTGACAATGTTTGGTTTCTTGTCACAATATTGAATTTCATACAGTATGACTGGCAATACAACAGTGGATCCCCTAAAGTGATAATACTCCTTCCCTTTTAAGGTGTGTTACTCTGAGATATAACTGCTAATGCTGTTTTCTGTAAAATTTCAAATTACCCTTCTTATTTAGTTGTAAGACCCCTCCCTTATAAGACCTTACACATAATTCAAAAATTAGTAGTTACTACATTAAAGGAAGATGGTCCATTGTGTTTCTATGGGTCTTTTTTTAAAGTCCTGATCAGGTCAGATGTATTACATACCATTTTGGTATGCAGAGCTTCAGACTGTTTTCACACATCATGGGACATATGCCCCATGGCTGCAGAAAGTATGAAATCAATTTTCACAGTGATGAACAGGCTTGGGGGTGGCAGGCAGGTAGACAGTCTTGCTTTTATTTTTTTTTTCCTCCCCAACAATCCTTGCACCAGAGTTTTCCCAACACCAGCAGTTCTGTTACATTCAGAAACCAGATTTCCTTACAGGCCACCAGCCACAATACATGATCTTTTCTTCTTCTTTCCTCGGTGACAGAGAGAGTGGGGGGGGGGGGGGGGGGGGGGGGGGGGTTTCTTCAGGTTTCTTGTCAGAGGTGGGGGGGGGGGGGGTCTTTCTTCAGGGTTCTTGTCAGAGGTGGGGATTTCCGGCACCATCAGAAGGTGTTATTTTCCTATATTTTTTTTACAGGTTTTAATGGTCGGGTGGGGGGTGGGGGTGGGGGTGGGGGTTCTGTGTAACTTTGGGTTTGTAGTTAGGGGGGTGGGGTTCCGGGGTCCTTTTTCTTAATTTTACCCTTTTTTCATATTTTTAGCTTGCAGTGTGTGTGTGTGTGTGTGTGTGTGTGTTCGTCTAACTGGAACCCCCCCCCCCCCAAAGCCCACCCCCGGACTGTTTTGTGTGTGTGTGTGTGTGTGTGTGTGTGTGTGTGTGTGTGTGTGTGTGTGTGTGTGTGTGTGTACGCATTTGAGAAAGAGAGTGAGAGATTGATCAAGGGGATAATAAACCATGTAACACACAAAATGTGCATTCCCACCAATCTCTTCAACATGCTAATACTGTTTTGCGCTGTTGCTGATGTTTGATCAACAGAATTGGTTAATCTTGACTAGTAGTCTTGTACTGGACCAATGGTTGCCAGGTTACCTGTCCATAGCAAAGCACTGGAATCTGACTTTTAAGGGAAATGGCTAGTTCACATTCATTTTTTAAGGATGTTATTGATGATGACTGATAATAATGTTTGGCAAAGTTGTACTTATACATAAGCTTACACCCCCCCCCCCCCCCCCCCCCCTTCCCTTCTTTTCTCGCTTCTTTCCGTTTTTTTCCCCCGATAAATTGCCTTTTTCAGTGTAGATAGAGCTGTGCTTCATCTACCTTTGTAAGCTATGATTGTTGGCTGAATGATAATTCAAAGCTTTAAAACTTCGATTTCTTTCGCATACTCCCCCATTCCCATATAGAGCTGAGCCACTTCCCTGACAGTCTTGATACTAGCGCTCTTTCCGTGTCGCCCTCTCTTTCCCAGTATTAATCAAGATGAATTACCTTCTCGATACAAGGACCAAGTAAAACTGCAAATCTATGGAAAGATGTAACTTGAAGTCCTCTTTCTATATTGAAAAAGGCAATTTTGAAAAAAAAAAATGGAAAGAAGCGAGAAATTGAAGTGGGGAGGCTCTTCTACACTTTTACCTAATGTTTTTAATGATGTAAGGGCCGCAGAACCAGGCGCTACTGACTATTGCATGCAAACGTTTTGACATGCGTTTTTTCACAAAACCCAGGATGTTGTGTTACGCATTTGCAGCCTGGTATTTCTGCCAGGACAGCTGCCATCTCCTCCACCTCTGCACAGCACAGGCATTCCTTCAACATGCCCATACTGGCGCAGTTTCCACATCGACACCTGAAATTTGAAAATAAGGCTTAATACATTTTCACTGTTCAGCGACAAATTAAGGCCAAGAAAAGGTTTGTTTCTGGTTTCCTGACCGACCCTAACTTTTTGACCCCCAACCCTAAATTTCTGTTAAGCTATGGCTGGGGGAAAATTTTAAAAAATCAATGAATCAAAAGCGATCTTTCCGATTACGCAAGCAAATACGTCAAGCTGTCAATGACGTACTGGGTACAGAATTTGACGTAGAAAGCACCACCCAGTCTATCATTTGGGTAAAAATGTAAAAACCAGGGCAATCAACTAACTGTTAATTTAAAAACTGATGAGCAGGAGACAGACCCATGTTGGGGCCCAGTATACTGATCTTGACAATTAACTCATTTGGTCTCCTTGCACTTCTGTATAGAACTTGGCAAACCAGAGTGTGGCGGTTAATAGGGACTCAAAATCTAAAAGTATTCATTAGTTAAGAGACTCTACTCAAAGACATCAGGTTCAGGTCAGGTGACATGGTCACACAGTGTCATACACAAACAGTGAAACACACATTATATCAAATCCACTGATTTCAAATGACACTGATCAGACTAGTTTTTTTTTCCTGAGGACCTGGTCATAGGACACCGAGCTATTAAAACTGTAAATGTCCTACTGCGTTCTCCCCTTGGAGGACAAGTGTATGATCAGAGCGATGCACCTCACGCCACCTCTTCCACCACCACCACCCCTACCCCCCCATCTCCTCGGTCCCTCCCCACTATCTCATCATTTCTTTTTTCCCCTGTTCCCCATTTCCTAATCCATCGCCTATTACAGGCTGCTCCTAAGGGCAGAAAAATATCAGCTTATCTGGAGTCCCCTTGATACAAAGAAAGAATCATCAAAATGATGACCTTGGGTATGGACTTACCTTACTGTAGCACTGGCTGGTTCCCAAATGGTCCGAGAAAACCAAAAGTTTGGATAGAAATAACACAGCGTTGTTTGAGCACAGACCGATGGTGATGGTGCTGTAAGAAGACACTGTTGCCCGTGAGACTGCTAGATTAACTGTTGTCCACACTGGGCCAAAGAAGTTGCGCTAATCAAACGATGTGTCAACAAAGTCCTGATCAAGAGATAAGCAGATCGCGTGGCCCATATACGCTAATCAAGTATACTATACTACTATACCATCTTCTACATGCTAACATACAAACCTGTACATCTGACTACTTTAGCAATAATGCATTAACTTACCAAGAACTTGAATTCAATCGATCTTCACGATTGCTGCTGGCAAGTACGGTCGAGTCAGTGTTGACTACATCCGTGGACTCGTCTGCGTAAGGTTCGAATTGTTATGGCCTTACAAAGTCATCTGGTCCTTCAATCTATACACTGTCGTTGGTATCTGACGCAGAAGGGTCGTAATCACTGCTTTCACAAGACAAGCACAACTCGTCTTGCTGTTCTGCCATCTCTCGCAGCTCCAAATACTACGTCACAAGTAAGGGACGCTACTATAGTTCTTTTTCGGGTTATCGTTCTTGCTCAAAATTCCAGGTGCGAATTGCGAACTTTGGTGATCGATATCTCATGATCTGATGATCAACGAAGTGTAAACTGGGTACTTTTTGGGGTTACTGTATCCATAACTATCCTAAATTGAAAGAATAATTTGTGTCTCTGGTAGTCCTTTAAGCTGTCTGGAGATATGTACAATCAAAAACCAAAATGAGAGCAGGAGTGAGTCCATTAGTAACTAAAGATGGAAAACACAGCAGAAACAGATAGTGGGAAAGCACATATTCTTTTTGCAGTTTTTTCTAGCCTTTGTACAAAAGAAAATATCAGTACTGTGCCTACTCAAAGTGTAGCTTCGAAGTCAAATGGTAAGATTTTGGATAGTGCTGACATTTCAGTTGAAGTTATGATAAAGAAACTTCAAGTTCAAATCCAACAAACAAAGCTTGTGGTCCTGATGCCATTCCTTCAAAAATGCTAAAAGAGCTGAGTGAAGAGATTGCTCTCCCGTTACACATACTATTTGATAAACCAATGGAGGAGACGATTGTGCTCACCGACTAGAAAACAGCAACAGTTATACTGATGTTCAAAAAAAGGAACAAGAACAGACCTGGAGAATTACAGGCCAGTGAGCTGAACATGTATCATATGTAAAATACTAGAATCATAAGAGAGGCTATTGCTAAGCACATGACTGATAATAAACTGTATGCTAGTACCAACATGGATTCCGCAAAGAAAAGGTCGTGTTTGACTCAACTTCTGGAAATGATGGAGGACTTTACAAGAGTGATAGATTTGTTTGAAAACATAGATGCATTATACTTAGATTTCAGAAAAGCACTTGACTCTGTACCACATGAAAGACTGCTGAAGAAATTGGAATCTTATGGAATAACAGGAAACACACTTGGTTGAATAAGGGACTTTCTGACAAAAAAGAACCCACAGTGTAAGTATTGGTAGTTCCTTCTGTGGTAGAGCAGATGTATAAGTGGTATACTACAGGATAGTATATTAGGACCTATACTATTTACTTTATTCATAAATGATCTCCGTTGCAAACTGAAGAGTACATGTAATTTTTTGCAGATGACACAGAATTATACAACTCTCCAAAATTCTGTCAGGATTTACAAAAATATTGAAATATTTGTAAAATAGTCAGACATGTTCCACAGATGGAGCAGATTTACAAATTTATTAGTGATTTAACAAAGATTGTACCACATGAAAGACTGCTGAAGAAATTGGAATCTTATGGAATAACAGGAAACACACTTGGTTGAATAAGGGACTTTCTGACAAAAAAGAACCCACAGTGTAAGTATTGGTAGTTCCTTCTGTGGTAGAGCAGATGTTATAAGTGGTATACTACAGGATAGTATATTAGGACCTATACTATTTACTTTATTCATAAAATGATCTCCGTTGCAAACTGAAGAGTACATGTAATTTTTTGCAGATGACACAGAATTATACAACTCTCCAAAATTCTGTCAGGATTTACAAAAAGATATTGAAATATTTGTAAAATAGTCAGACACGTGGAATATATATTTTAATGTTCCAAAAAGTAAAGTACTTCATTTGGAAAATCAAACCCAGAGATATAGTACATAGTGAAAATCGGAGACAACAAACTGAAGTATCAAAATGTGATTAGGAAAAAAATATAGGTGTAACATTTAACAAAAAATTATCATTTGACAAACATGTAACAAATAATATAGACAAAGCTAACAGAATGATGGGAATAACAAAAAGAGCATTTACGTTTATAGATAAGGTTACTTTTTATGGTTACATAAAAGATTAGTTAGAGCTATCCTACAATATGGCAACACTATATAGAACTCAATGCGAATAAAGCAGTCACAAGCCATAGAACGGGTTCAAAGACGAGCAACAAAGCTGATTTATAGTACAAAAGATTATTCATACCAAGAAATATTAAAGTACTTACAGCTACCATCATTTAAGGCAAGAAGAGTAAGAGGGGACGTGATACAGACGTACAAAATATTTTATGGGTTTGACGATGTTAACAAAGCATGCTTTTTTATACTCCAAAGGTAGATGCTACAAGAAACAGTACAGACAAGACATTTAAACGATTTTCCAACGTGCACCTAGTATAAACACTTTTAGGAACCTCATAGATAAACATGAGTGATTGACAAAAACGAAAAACGAATTTGATGGATAAAAATGATTGAGCTAGTCAACGACCTGACCACCAACAAAAAGGGGGATAAAATCTGAAGGGGCATAAAAAGCTCAAATTGGCCATGTTGTATATATAACAACTCCCCAAATCCTGATCTTGATCCTTAAGATTTTTATGAAACGAAATGACTATCCCTGTGTTTTAAGAAGTAAGAGACTTTGAGGTGGCAATTTATCCTGAAAATGCTCAATTTAGAATGATTCTTTACATCTGTAATTGATGAAATAGAGGGTGCCCATTCTCAAATGGCCAGAGCGTTTGTTTGTTTTTTTTTTTTTTTTTTTTTTGCTGTCCCATCCTCTGCGCCACCTCAGAGGCAGTGCACCCACGCCACTCATTCCGACACCCCGCCCACAGCCACAGCCCAGCCGGCCCCGCCGCAGCCCCGGCACCGGCAATCCACAGGTAGCAGTCAATGTCAAGTCGTCAAGAGGCAACCCACCGGAGGAGACACTGCACTGCTGCCGAGTCACTTCAGTGGTGTGTTCAGTGGCGCCTGTTCTGATCTAACATACGCAGGACACCACCTACTAAGCCCCCTACTGACGACAATAATTGCTTAGTCGCGAGCCGGCGTGAGTGAGCTCTCACTCCGGAGGGCGCCACCACGTCCGTCCAACGACAGTCCCCCATGGACTCGCCGATACCGGTGACCCGGACGGAACCAAACCAAGGCCACAGACGTGGAGAGGACATCGAAATTGAGGTCACCATGAGAGCAGGGCATGAGGGGCCACAGAATTTGAGACCTTTTTTTTTTAAATTCTGATCGATGAGATGAGGATGATTAAGATGATGCTACGGATTTCCATTTCGGTCTGAGACTACATGACAGGGCTGTACTCTACGCTTCCTTTCATAATATATCCCGGCGTCAACCAGGCCCGAGAGATACAGACACCTGCAGTGTTGGTCAGGAAATTTGAGCAACACTCTCAGAAACGCATCCATTCAGTGGATGAAACTCGACTGTGTGGTCCCAGTCTTCCCAACTGAGCCCGCAGCAAACTCAAACTCTGGGTAGGAGCCGGTCGGGGCAGAAAAATCCACATGACTCTGATGGGATTCGAACCCACGACCTCCCAGCCGGGAGTCCGCGACGCTAACCACTTCGCCACGGCGGCTGGTTGAAAATCATCCTTTATAAGAAGATGAGGATATTAATGGATATCTTCGTACGCATACGTACGCGTGTACACAAACTAGACAAACGCACGCACGTGCACGTGCAAAGAGCGTTTGTTCACTCACTGGGAATTGGGCACCTGATTCAGTTCAGGGAAGGCTAAGGCGACTGAAGGAGGGGATGGTGACGCTGTCCATCATGCTGTGCCATACACACGGTGAAACTGACAGTTCACTGCGCCAGGGGTTGACAGGCTATGGGAATTTTCATCTTTTTTAACCTTCTTTTTAACCACTGAATAACACATACTGATTGTTAACAGGATGCAATGCAGTCTCTCTCTCTCTCTCTCTCTCTCTCTCTCTCTCTCTCTCTCTCTCTCTCTCTCTCTGTATATGTATATGTATATATATCTGTATATCTGTATATATATATATATATATATATATATCTGTATCTGTATATATATGATAGACTAATCGGCAGAATTAACTACCACTGCAGATATGAATGCTTATCTCCCCCTATTTCTTCAATCTAAGACATAAGAGCAAGCTTTGTTTATAATTCATATATATATATATATATATATATATATATATATATATATATATGCACATCCCTTCCAGTGTCCATGGGGCAATTAACCTTCAACAAGTCGTGTACTGCATTTCTGCACCTGCTCAAGGGATTTTCAAAGCTACTGTTGGAGTGATAGCTGGTTCACAGTGAGCAGGAAAAAGAGCACTGCAGGTTTTCAACTACACTTTGTCTTATTTTACTCAGAGGAGTGAGAGCACTGCTTTGCAAATGACGACGTGACCAACCTTTAGATAGGGTGACTCAAAAAAAAAAAAAAAAAAAAAAAAAAAAAAAATCAGCAGGCTCTGACACTTGCTGGTACTTGGGAAGCCCTGTCGCTGAAAGCATTAACAATAGCTGCGTATCTCTTTCCAGTACACCTCTTTGCCTCTGCAGCAGATGTGAGTCCAAGTGAAATAAACCTGAGTTCCACAACAGGCATTTACGGGTCCTCTAATATGCATCCGTGTTCCACAGCAGACGTACTTTATGGTGCGGTAAGCCTGAGTTCCACAGCAGGCATCGTTTCTACCCCTCCACTGCAGCCATCCATCGCAGCACATGTGGTGTTCGGGGTTGTGAGGTCTGCATTTAGCTGCGGACAAATGACACAGGTTGTTTCATTGTTGGCTGTTCATGAAACCGTCCCAGACTAAAGCAGCATGGAAACTGAAGCTTTAATGGCGAAAGCACAAACTCTCTGCAATGTGGATTCAACCTTTTCACACATGCCACAGTACAAACAAAATCGAATCTGTCAGAACGACAAGAAAATCTTATGTAAAATAGTCCAGGGAACAAAACTCGTCTTGAAGTGATAAGTTCAAAGAATGCAAAATATATTTCCCATAAGGTTTACCTTAAAACTCAACTGAAAGCTTTGTAAAAAAAAAATCGTACATATCTAATAATAGTAGAATAATCATAGAGAAAAATGAATTAATATTTCATTAAATTAAGATGAATTGCACGAAATATCAGATATTTGTGCCAGGATGATAGTCAAGCGTCTTGTCACATAACAATGTCATTTATAGATGCTGTATGCAGACCATTTTTTCCAAGTTTGCTGCAATCATTTTTATCAATTCTACTCAGCACATCAATTTAATGTTTTGAAAATAATTCGAAAGCTAGTCATTCTAAGTTGCTCAAGTAATCTTAGTTTAGTCAAAAGGAGAACAAAATTACGACACTTTTACAGAAGATGATGCAAAAGGAAACTTCTCCGAAAAATCGGGCAGTAAAAGGAATGTGAAAAAAAAAAATCAATTGAAATGAAAGTTTTAGTGGCCCCAAATATTTGAGAAATTCCATAAAAATAGCATAGGGGGCGATTAATGCACAGCGTCCATGGTGCTATGTTTGACGTGTGTATGGCAGATAGGTACACTTCCTGGCAGTGAGAAAAGGGGAAAAATAGAAATGAAAAAAAAGCACAGAGGACATGCTTTAACAAGAAGGAGAAGGGAAAGAAGTAAACGAAAAAGAAGAATGATGGTGGTAATGATGATGGTGATGATGATGATGATGATGATGTTGATAATGACAATAATGATAGCAACAATGATGATGATGATGATGATGATGATGATGATAATCGTAGTGATAGTAGTAGTATACTGTAGTAGTAATGATAATGTGGGGGCTTACGTAGCTTGATTCCTGACTCTATGGGCATACTCACTGCGCTTTGCAATTTAAAGTAGACATGTAAAAGTAAAACAATGAACTAAAATCACTAGGACATTCTAAACGCAATGCAGGTATGTTCACTTTACTATGAAAACCCCAAACCAACTTTGACAATTAATAAAAGGCAGAAAAAACAAAAGTGAAAACATATAAAGGTGGTGCATCACACCCATAGCATGATGTTAATTTCGTTTGATAAAAAAGCACATCAACATTTTATAACATTACCAATTCAAACCCTTATGTAAGAAAAAAGAAAAAAGGCAGCCTACAACATACATTCAGAATTGCTCAAAAGTATTGGTTATACACAAATAAGAATGTCTGTTATCAGCACAATTGATGAAGGACGAAAAAGTAATTAGACTGTGGTGGTATCTGTTATCAGCATGTGTAGGAATTGATGAAGGACGAAAAAGTAATTAGACTGTGGTGGTTAATTTGTGTTGTAAACATGAAGTAGGTACGCTTTTAATGCTTTTCTAAAATGTGTCTAATGTGGTGAATGATTTTTGACAGCAAGTTTCATTGTCTTGGGGCAGTGAATAAAAAGGCGCATTCTCTAAATGTGTTTCTACGGTCTTTTAACTGCTCATTGTAAGGCGATTTGTGGATGAGTGGAATAGTCGAGATGATGATAACAGAGATTTGAAATGTAAACTGGAAAAGAGTCTGAGAAGAAATGCGACAGATGTACTGAATGCAAGGTTCAACAGGTAACCAATGCAGGGATCTGGTAAGTGGTATGATATAGTCTTGTTTTCTTGCCATGAGGATAGGCCTTGATTCTGAATTGTGCACCTTTTGTAGCTTATCTACGCCTCTTTAAAGACATCCAGCGTGTACCATATTGCCATAATCTAGTCTAGACAAGACACAGACAAGTGTTAGTATGTTGTAATTACGAAAGAGTGATGGATGGAATTTATCTTACAGAAAGCTGTGTAGACTGACCTGCAGATGATAGCTTTATGCTTGTCCAGTGACACGTCACTGATGATAGCTTTATGCTTGTCCAGTGACACGTCACTGATGGTAGCTTAATGCTTGTCCAGTGGCACGTCACTGATGGTAGCTTTATGCTTGTCCAGTGACACGTCACTGATGATAGCTTTATGCTTGTCCAGTGACACGTCACTGATGATAGCTTTATGCTTGTCCAGTGACACGTCTGATGGTAGCTTAATGCTTGTCCAGTGCCACGTCACTGATGGTAGCTTTATGCTTGTCCAGTGACACGTCACTGATGATAGCTTTATGCTTGTCCAGTGGCACGTCACTGATGGTAGCTTAATGCTTGTCCAGTGACACGTCACTGAGGTTGCATGCAGAGGGACAGAACGCAATATCAACATTTCAAAGACGGATAATGGTTGATAGGGACGGGATGGGGTAGGGGAGGGGTAGGGCTTGTGACGGTTGGAAAAGGATCGGTTTTATTGAGTGGGAAAGACTTAAGTTTTCTCATTGATACCTTTCAGTTGATTCTCAGTCATCTGAGACTTAACCACAACTGTACTGCTATACATGTTTTGTATGGTATGATGGATATCATTTGGATGGCAAAAGAAATCAAGATGTAGGCCGTCAGAAAATGTCTGGAAAAGAGTGCATACAGGTGGTTTGTATACATAAGAAATAGCATACATGAGAAAAAAGGTCCAGACCAAGAACTGAGTCTTGAAGTACAACAAAGGATAAAGACTCTACGTCAGAAGAGAATCATCAGTTATGACTGTAAGTGGCATGTTAAAAACTGTGGAATCAAGACAAACCTGTTCCAGAAATGTCCTAATGATAATGCAATCTGGTAATAAGCAACAGGGGCCAGTGGTGTCAAATACTGCATGCAAGTCAAGCAAACTTGAAGGCTAATAGAATATCACTTGTGACTTAAAGTATTGCTGTTCTGGCGCCGTGCATTTTGATGATGTGTGCATATCAACGCTTTGAGGACACAAGAGCAGAAAATCAAAGTCAGGTGTAACAATAAAATATCTTTATTTGAAGTGATGATGTTCGTTTTAGGTCTGATAAGTATTAGATTTTATCATTCACAATGAACTTTTTTCGTTTATATAAATATATCACAAGTAGAGAAATATCTTGGATGAATTTGTGAAAGACCATACTGAAAATCCGATACAATACAGAAAACACTTTGCTTTTGTTATTCTAAATGCTAATATCTTCCATGAAGACAGGAAGAATGAGGTATAAGTAGTAGAAAGAAACTCGTGGAGAGCGTGGCAGCAGAGAGTCCTCAGAAGAGAAACCCCTTTCAAGCAAATGTTTCGGCCCTTATCTCCTGACACTCTAAGGGGGTTGGGCCACACCCGGTTCATGACTCTGGATGTCCCTCTGCTGCCCCTTTTTCCCATCTTGGGACATAAGCCATGGCTGGGATTTGAACCCATGACCCTCTGGACATGCTCATTTTCCACTTAATGACTCGCACTCTAACTACTGAGCCACTGGGGCACCTGATATTTGTAGGGAAATTTAAGCCTTATAAAGTTCACTTTTGTTCCTCCTTGACTAGATCCAACTTGAACACCTCTCTGCCGCTTCTGCCATTGCTTTCAGGGCTCTGGTTTTTCCCTTCCTGTAACTGAGAGCTGTTTCATGAGGCTGTATGCAGACGTTCCTACAACCCCCCTAGCTCCAATTTCTGCAGTGAGGACTTTGACCTGATAGCCTTCTCTCCTCAGGCTGTTTGCCAGATCAGCCTACTTTTCAGTCTTGTAGATTTAAGCTGCCTCCATTCTGTTCTCATATGGCACTGTGAGCTCGATCATGATCAGCTGCTTGGTTGACTGAGAGTGGACTACTATGTCTGGTCTCATGCCACTCTTGCGTATGATCTCTGGGTGACTCTTCCATTCTGGGAGGTCTGCAGTGCACTCTCAGTCATCTGCCCTGTCCAGCAGACTCTGCCTGCATTTCTGAGTGGCACTGTTGTTCTTGGCCATGATTTGCTACCTCCTGCCATGAAGAATGTTGCGGGTGCTTTTGAAGTCCTGATTTTTCCTTTTGTGGTGTTGGTACTAGCCAGACTGATTGTACAATCTCTTTGAGCACTTGGTTGTGCCTCCATGTGTACCTTACTTGAGCCAGGGTTACTTTACATTAGCTTAGGACATGCTCCACTATTTGTTTTTCATGGCAGAGGGGGGCACGCAGGATCGTCTGTTTTCCCCCACTTCACCAGGTTTGCATTTGAGGGCAGAAGGTCATATGCAGATCTGAGAATGAAGCTGATCCTGAGAGGGGCCATGTGCCAAATGTCATTCCAAGTGAGACTTCTTTGGACTGCATTCTCCCACGTTGTCCATTGCCTTTGCTGGCTCTGCTGGACTGTTTTTTTGAGTCTTTTTTGGTCTTCTTTTCTCATCTCCTCATTTCTAAATACTAATATCTTCCATGAAGACAGGAAGAATGAGATATAAGTAGTAGAAAGAAACTCGTGGAGAGCATGGCAGCAGAGACAGCTGGGCAGACGATCCAGGTCTTCCATGAAGACAGGAAGAATAAGGTATAACTTTATTCAAAACTAAGACAAATGATACTCATTTATTGAAAAACAAACTCATGTCCCAGTGTAAAAAAAGACAGGAAAGAAAAAAAAAAAAAGAAAAGGAACAAAAATTGTTTGATTTTGATATACCACAGTATATCCATGAAGGTACCACAGCTGTATGTTACCATGGCCATGAACAAGTATGATAAAAATTGTTTTTAATTGGTCTGACACACAGCTTTAGTATATTGCATTGTTTGTAGTTTCTAGCTTTCCTGCCTTTGATTCCTTATCAGTTATTTAGTCTTTATTGGCTATTTGTATAATTTTATGTATTTTAGACAAACATTTTAACTTGCATGGTGTTTGAAGTGTGTCTCTCATTTTGCTTCTTCTGTGAATCTAATGTTTAAAAGTTTAGCAAAGTAAAACAAAAATCAGTCTACATGGTATACGTTGATCTACGTGTGATAAACTTAGATTCTAATCTTTGTAATGATTTTCAGGAATGCACCTGTTTGTACAGTGAAATTTATAGAAATCAAATGACGAAAGAGTTCATGAAACAGAGTTTTGAAAGTCACAGATATCTGTCCTTTCTGCTCTGGCATGTATTAATTTTCTTTGAGTCATTTAAAACTTTTGGGCTCTGTAGGTTAGTTTAATAAAAAATCTTTTGATTTGAAATAAAAAGGGGCTTAATTGAAATGACGCCTTCACTTTTCTCGAGTTTGATGAATACAGTATTTACCAAGCATGAACGCAAAATCAAGATAATTATTTCACATTTGAAGTTTGTTATGACTTAATTTTCAAACATTATGAGACTGCGTTAACTGTGCATCTCAACACCCTCCTCCTAGATAATAAAAAAACAAGAAAACATGATAGCTTTTCCTTAATGTTTAGAGACTACAGCTGTTCTCTGCATTTTTTTCTCTACATGGTTAGATTTCTGTTTACTTATTCGAATGCATGCTTACCAAGCAACAATACCTTGCATCTTGTTAAGAAATGAGTGAATTTGAAAAAGGTACTCACAAGATAAGGAGCCATGAACAAGAGCAGCTGCTAACAAACAGTGAACAAATGCATCGTGAATTTGCTTTGCACGGCACTGGTTCCTCGTTGACCAGTGTGAAGCCTGCAGCAGCTACAACAAGAGTGTTGGGGCACAGTACTGATTGATGTCTGATTGGAAAACAGTGGCAGTCATTATACTCTGTGCAGGCTTTTCTCATACCCTCCCCCTCCTCCTCTACTTCACTCCTTTCCCCCAGCCTACCCTCACACCCCACCCTCACCCCCACCAGCATGCCCTTCCCACTCCCTCCCCCTCTGCCACGCACACAGGAGAGATGAACGAGTAGGGGAGATGCAGGGACTGAGAGAGAGAGAGGATGGGGGGGGGGGGCGTCAGGTATATGTGATGACGTTGGTACTGACAGGTCCCACATGCTCGGGGTTCTGGACCAGTCCTTGACCTTCAACCACATCTACCTCTTGCCCCCTCCCCCACTTTCTCCCTGCTTCCCTTCACCCTGCACCCCACCTCCTTCCCCTACCCTTCCCCCTGCCCAGTACTGAAAAAAACTGAAAAACTGAAAAAAGGGAAAAAAAAAGAAAAAAAAGGACCCCCCACCTCACAAAAACAATGACAGGATCGTGCGCAGTGTGACTGCAGCACGACCTCGTGACATGTCTGTTAGCAGTGTGCTGAGAGGTGATGACAGTGAGGCAGACTGCGTGAGTGCAAACGGAGCGCGTGGCGACACGACTAGTGACAGTGACAGCATGATGTACAGAGTGACAGGGGTTGTCAGCGAGGGTGGAGAGGAAGGTGTCCCCAGGAATGCAAAGGATGGTGCAGGAGGTGAGTACTTACCGGAGGGAGGTACGATGGGGTCTGACGTATTTGTGTGAATGAGAGAGAGAGAGAGAGAGAGAGAGAGAGAGAGAGAGAGAGAGAGAGAGAACATGGTTGGTGAGATGTTTCTTTTATGTAAAGTGGAATTTTTACGGACAATTTCAATTGAGTTTTCTTTTTTTCTTTTCATTGAAATGTGTGTGGTTTGTATCCAAAATTGAATGATACCGATTTTCATAAACTTTATTTCTTCTTTTAATTGTGTCTGTCTTTGCTGAGAAATTCAAATCACATGTTTTTTGAAAAAATCACAACTTATTTGTAAAGCTTGCAGGTTAACTTGCACGTCATTGAACATGTTTGGGTGAGAGTGTGTGTGTAATTGGTCTTATGATCAATCTTGGACTCCTCATGTTTCGCACTGAATGAGACAGATTTCTTACTACTCAGTCTTGGCAAAGATTCTCTTGATTTCTATGAACAACGTATCACTGTATACGATCACGTGCCTCCTGAACATGCACCGTAGTATGAAACGTTTGTCTTTGATAATTGAATTGAATTGTTAAAGGAGAATGCTGTGGAAAAATTAATCGACGCTGATACTGATTTGTTCAGATGCAGAACTGGGGCGAGATTCATGACAGTTGACATTCTGTCATACAGAAGAAGGATTCGTGAAAGCTGACATTCTGTCTCACAGAACAAGGATGCATGACAGCCGACCATTCACACAGAACTGGGACGACATTCATGAGAGCACGTGCTTTCTGATTTGTATAGTTATGTCCTGGTAGGAACACAGTCCTGGATCCGGACAGATAAACAGTAGCAAGTCAAGGATGTGTATGATTTTGCAAGGCACTTCATCATGGGAAAGACCCATAGGTGCATAGCTCAGACATCTGCTGAGTCGTAGCATTGAGACCCCTCTTGAATTGTCTCATCTTTGTTGTTAATTCATTTATCCATTGGCTTCAAATCATGCTTAGTGTGGTCTCAAAACTTAGCAGATGTGGTGTAGCGTATAAGGACTAGTCCACACGCAGTGACGCCTCCTTGATGAAACTGAAACTGAAACGGGAAAGATCCCAGCCTCAGACTGCGCAGTTAATATTTTCTGCTTGGTTAGCTGGTGGACTTGTAGGCA
>JADBJO010009939.1:70000-77831 GCA_016801955.1 Conus betulinus
CTCAAAAATGTGTGTGTGTGTGTGTGTGTGTGTGTGTGTGTGTGTGTGAGAAAGAGAGGGTGTGTGCGCACCCGAACGAGAGAGAGAGAGAGAGAGAGAGAGAGAGAGAGAGAGACAGACAGACAGACAGACAGAGACAGAGACAGAGAGAGAGAGAGAGAGAGAGAGAGGGAGAGAGAGCCACGAGTTCATGTGTTTAGAATCTCTCAGTGTCCACAAAGGAGGAAGTCCATTTTTAAGGGAATGAAACGATAGTTTATTCATTCTTGGTGAAGATAAACTGTGCCAAAGAAACAACAGCAAAGAAGCAAACAAAAACAAGAGAAAAGCACTGGAATAAGTAAAGAATGAATATCAAAAAACACACAAACAAGCCAAAAAAAACAAACAAAAAGTGTGTGTGTGTGTGTGTGTGTGTGTGTGTGTGTGTGTGTGTGTGTTGTGTGTGTGTGTGTGTAAGTGCACTGTGTCCTTTCCAAGTCAGACAGAAACTGCGCTCAAAGCAGCTCATACTTATCTGCCACCAAGCAGAAGACCAGACTATCGCTCTCTCATTTTGCACATTGGTTGTACTGTATCACAAACAATACATCTGCATGTTTGTTGTAGACAATGTGTACCACAAACAAACATCTACACGTTTGTTGTATAAGGTGTGTACCACAAGTAATATATCTACACGTTTGTTCCTGACAGCGTATATCACAAGCAACGAATCTCACGTGAAATACAGTGAGAAGGTTGTGTAAGAGAAAGACAGTGAATGAGTGCCCACATGCAGGTAAGCACGATAACATTCAGCATTTTCACGCGACTGAGTTGGGTGAAAGCACGAGCATGTCACACAATAGGTGCGTGTCGCAGTGATAGGCATGTGTTCATCCGCAAAGCAGAGTGTGCATCCATGTGAGGAGGGTTCAGGTCTGTTGAGAACGTGGAGGGACCATACAGGCATTTTCACCTTTCATATCTGGACAGCTCACAGCTGTGTAAACTGAGTGTAGACAATGGTGCAGTCACACAAGAATGAAAATGAAACTTTGTACCACAATAGGCTGGCTGACTTTCCTCATCATTATCACCACCATCTTCATCCAAATTCAAGTTCAAGGTCAAGGTAAAGGCTAGCTCAGCAGTGTTGTCTACCGATCTGGCCGATTTCTTATTCTGTTTAATACAGAAGTTTTGGTTCTCAGACATCCAAAACCTGTGTATAACATGGCAATATTGTGCTGAATTGAATTTTGATGGTGACAACTATTGTCACAGTAAAACCATCTATAGAAGAGAGGTTTCTTTCAACTTGGTACTCACTGCACTTGATTGAAATACAAAAATGGCAGCTTTGTTTTGATTCGAACAGTAACGCAGCAGCATATTGTTCAGATTTTGTGCGTACTGGTAAGGTTAACTGTAAAGAGTTATAATCAAATCATAATCAAAACAAAAAGGTGATAGTTCCTTAAAAAACACTATGTCAAAACAAAATTGTAGGGGAGGGGGGGGAGGACTAGCACTAAGGGATTGACTGGTGGGAGCGAGAAAGACAGGAGAAACTGCAAAGAGATGAAGAAAACCTGAAAGTGGGAGTGCACTTGGAGGAGAGGGCAAAATTCTTCATTTGTCTGAAATGTGAGGTGGGGGTAGAAGACCAAATGAGCTTTCAGTGTCTTGATTGCAAACAGTGGTGTCACAGAGAATGTACGTCACTCACAGACCGGGACTTCAGCTATCTGAGTAAGAACACTGAGTCAGATGGGATCGACTGAGAATAGAGAAGGGGAAGAGAAATACTTGAATCAGAGGTGGGAAGATCGTCAATGTCCATTGGAAACCCAGGCCTGGCCAGGGAGACAAAGGAAAGAAATGACATAACCTCGAGGCCCAAGACCGTGTACGCAGTTGTAAAAAGAAGTTGCTTATTAATGTTAGAAAAACTATACAGAAAGTTTCTTTTTAATTTTTTTATACCAACGCAGATAGCCTTCTAAACAAGAAAGATGAACTACTTGCTTTCATAGAAGAAAGTAAAAACACACATCATTACAGCAACAGAATCTATAGCAAAAAAAAAAGGAAAAAAAAAAAAAAACAAACAAACAAAAAAAAAAAAAAAAAAAATAAACTTACAAGAATATTCAATTTCAGGCTTTGAAATGTTTCTTAATGAGAGAAATGCAAAAGAGGCAAAGTAAAGTATGTTAAGGATACTAAAAATGCTAAAGACCACACCACTATTGGAAAATAACTTTGAAGAAAGCTTGTGGATTACCTTAACAATTAAAGATAGACAACAGATAAAGATTGGAACTATATACAAAAGCCCAAGTACAACAAGTGAAAATGAAGATTAAATGTTTGATCTGTTGAGTGAACAAAGACTACAGCAGTTTCATTTTGTCTGCATTACAGGTGATTTTAACTTCCCAGATATCAATTGGAAAGGCACATGTTTATGTGAAAGAGGACACAAATTCATACACTGTTTACAAGACGCTTTCTTGACTCAAGCAGTAAAAGAAACAACAAGGCAAAGAGAAGGACAAAAAGCAAATACACTGGATTTCGCAATAGTTAACGATCAAAAAAAAAAAATCAGATATAGGCATCTAGCCCCTATAAGTGACCATGACGTTATTTATGTTCTCAATGTGCTTAGGGGGTGACCAGGAACACGAAGAACCAAGCAATCATATAACTTCAAGAAAGGGATCTTTCAACAAATGAAAGAAGAAATACAGTTGAGAGACTGGCAAAAATTAAATGAACTCAGTGTTGAACAATGTTGGAATGAAATAAAACCCACTCTACATTCTACAATAGAAAAAAAACATGTCCCAGAACAAACCACCAACAATAATAACAAACAGAAACTAATGTGATGAATGCAAATTTCAAAAGTTCCTGGTTAACAAACAAAGGAGAAACTATTGAAAATGTATAGAAGCACATAATGTATGTAATAAACAAAGCAAAAAAAAACAAATTCGAAAAGAAACTGTCATATGAATGTAAAGATAACCCTAAAGCATTCTGGAGATATGTACAATAAAAAACCAAAATGAGAGCAGGAGTGAGTCCATTAGTAACTAAAGATGGAAACACAACGGAAACAGATAGTGAGAAAGCGCATATTCTATATTCATTTTTTCTAGTATTTTTACAAAAAAGAAAACGTAAGTACAGTGCCTACTCTAAGTGTAGCTTCGAAGTCAAATGGTAAGATTTTGGATAGTGCAGACATTTCAGTTGAAGCTATGATAAAAAAAAAAAACCTTCAAATTCTAAATCCAAACAAAGCTTGTGGTCCTGATGTCATTCCTTTAAAAATGCTAAAAGAGCCAAGTGAAGAGATTGCACTCCTGTTACACATACTATTTGATAAATCAGTTGAGGAGAAAAAATTGTGCTCACCTACTGGAAAACAGCAACAGTTATACTGATTTTCAAAAAAGGGAACAACAACAACAGACCCAGAAAATTACAGGCCAGTGAGTTTAACATGTATCATATGTAAAATACTAGAATC
Organism: Conus betulinus; assembly: GCA_016801955.1. Classification (NCBI taxonomy): domain Eukaryota; kingdom Metazoa; phylum Mollusca; class Gastropoda; order Neogastropoda; family Conidae; genus Conus; species Conus betulinus. Next base: position 73,530 of record JADBJO010009939.1, read on the forward strand.
ATTCATAAGAGGCTATTGTTAAGCACATGACTGATAATAAACTGTATGCTGAGTGCCAACATGGATTCCGCAAAAAACAGGTCGTGTTTGACTCAACTTCTGGAAGTGATGGAGGACTTTATAAAAGAGATAGATAAGGGAGAAAACATACATACATGTATTATACTTAAGATTTCAGAAAAGCATTTGACTCTGTACCACATGAAACACTACTGAAGAAATTGGAATCTTATGCAATAACAGGAAACACGCTTAGTTGGATAAGGGACTTTCTGACAAAACGAACCCAGAGAGTTAGGATTGGTAGTTCCTTCTCTGGTAGAGCAGATGTTATAAGTGGTATACCATAGGGTAGTATATTAGGACCTATATTATTTACTTTATTCATAAATGATCTCCCTTGCGAACTAAAGAGTACATGTAATTTTTTTTGCAGATTACACAGATTTATGCAACTCTCCAAAATTCTATCAGGATTTACAAAAATATATTGAAACATTAGTAAAATGGTCAGACACATGGAGTCTATATTTTATTCTCCCCAAAGGTAAAGTACTTCATTTTGGAAAATCAAACCAAGAGAAATAATACATAATGAAAATTGGAGACAACAAAATAAAAGTATCAAAATGTGATGAGGTAAAAAAAAAAAATCTGGGTGTAACATTTGACAAAAATTTTATCATTTTACACACATGTGACAAATAATATCAACAAATCTAACAGAATGATGGGAATAACAAAAAGATCATTATCTCTTTTCATGGTGATATAAAACATTAGTTAGACCTATCCCAGAATATGGCTACACTATATGGAACTCAATGCAAATAAAGCAGTCACAAGCCATAGAATGGGTTCAAAGACGAGCAGCAAAGCTGATGTATAGCATAAAAGATTATTCATACCAAGAAATATTAAAGTACGTACAGCTACCATCACTAAAGGCAAGAAGAGTAAAAGGGGACTTGGTACAGACGTACAAAATATTTCATGGATTTGACGATGTTAACAAAGCATGCTTTTTGTACTCCAAAGGTAGACACTACAAGAAACATTACAGACAATATATTTAAAGATGATCCAGAACAAATTTAAGAAAGTTTACATTAAGTAACAGAGAGTAACACACTATTGGAACAAACTACCAAACAATATTAAACGTGCACCTAGTATAAATGCTTTAAAGAACATCATAGATAAACATGAGTTATTGACAAAAAACGAAAAACGAATTTGATGGATAAAAATGATTGAGCTAGTCAACGACCTGACCAACGACAACAAAAAAAAAAAAGGAAGGAAAAATCTGAAGGGGCATAAAAAGCCAAAATTGGCTACGTTGTATATATAACAACTCCCCAAATCCTTATCCTGGTCCTGAAGATTTTTTTTGAAAATGAAATATATTTATTCCTGCATCCAGATCTGAGAAATAAGAGACTTTGAGGTGGCAATGTTATCCTGAAAATGCTTAAGAATGATCCTATACATCTGTAATTGATGAAATAGAGGGTGCTCATTCTCAAATGGTCAGAGCGTTTGTTCACCCAGTGGGAAAAATGAGCACCTGATTCAGTTCAGGGAAGGTTTAAGGCGTCTAAAGGAGGGGATGGGTGACGCTGTCCATCATGCTGTGCCATACACATGGTGAAACTCTGACAGTTCACTGCGCCAATGGCTGACAGGCTATGGGAATTTTCATCTTTTTAACCTTCTTTTGAACTACTGAATAACACATACTGATGGTTTACATGATGTAATGTACTCTCTCTCTCTCTCTCTCTCTCTCTCTCTCTCTATATATATATATATATATATATATATATATATATATATATATATATGAATATAAACAAAGCTTGCTCTCTCTCTCTCTCTCTCTCTCTCTCTCTCTCTCTCTCTCTCTCTCTCTCTATATATATATATATATATATATATGTAATATGTATAGGCTAACATTTGTTCTGTCATTATAGTAATGGCTTGGCAAAGATTTGAACTTTAAAAAAAGGGAGGAGGGGGTTGAAGATGAAGAAAATGGAAACATAAAATTGAGGGAATATATATATATATATATATATATATGTGTGTGTGTGTGTGTGTGTGTGTGTGTGTGTGTGTGTGTGTTGTGTGTGTGTGTGTGTGTGTGTGTGTGTGTGTGTGTGTGTGTGTGTGTGTGTGTGTGTATTGTCTCCCTCATCCCTTCCAGTGCTCACGAGGCAGCAACCTTTCAACAAGTCACATACTGCATGTGTGCACCAGTTCAAGGAATTTGGGAAGCTACTGTTTCACAGTGAGCAGTAAAAAGAACACTGCAGCTTTTAAACTACACTACTGTTTTATTGTACTCACGGGAGTGAGAGCACTGCTGTGCAAATGAGGAGGTGACGAGCCTTTGAAATAGGGTGACTCAAAATACAAAGAGATATTACAAAATAAATTAGCGAGCTCTGACACGTTGCTGGAACTTGGGAAGCCCTTGTCGCTGTAAGGATTAACAAGAGTCCTTTGTCTGTTTCGAATACACCTTTCCATCACAGCAAATGTGGGTTTTGAGGAGATAGGCCTTCGATCCACAACAACTGTATTTTAGTTTGAAGTACGCGTGTGAACCACAGCAGAAGTGAGTGTTGTTGTTGTAAGCCGAAGAGCCACAGCAGGCATTGTACTTGTAAATGCGTTTATACCAAACCCGTCCCCTACAGCAGATGTAGTGGTGTGGTTCGTAAAGGCCACATGAAGCTGAGGACAAAAAAACACAGGTTGTTGCATTGTCAACTGTTCATGAAACCATCCCAGAGTAAAGCATCATGGAAAGATAAGCTTTTACAGCGAAAACACAAACTATCTGCAGTGTGGATTCAGCTGTTTCACACATGCCACAGAACAAAACAAAATCGTATCTATCAGGAGGACCTAAAAATCTTATGTAAAATAGTCTAGGGAACAAAACTCGTCTTGAAGTGATAAGTTCCAAGAATGCAAACTGTATTCCTATAGGGTTTACCTTAAAACTCAACTGAAAGCTTTGTCAAAAAAAATCTTATATATCTCTTAATAGTACAATAATGTTAGAAAAAAGATGAAGTAATATTTCATAAAATCAAGATGAACTGGACGATATAAAAGATAGTTGTGTAAAGATGGCAGTCAAGCGTCTTGTCACATGACAATGTCATTTATAGATACTGTATGCAGACCATGTTTCCAAGTTTGCTGCAATCATTTTAAAATATTCTATTGAGCACATCAAGTAAATATTTTGAAAATAATTCGAAAGCAGGTCATTCTTAAATGCTTAAGTAATCTTAGTTTAGTCAATAGGAGAACAAAATTACGATACTTTCACAGAAGATGATGCAAAAGGAAACTTCTCCGAAAAATGGGGCAGCAAAATGAATGTAAAAATAAAAAGATCAATTGAAATAAAAATTCTACTGGCCCCAAAGAAATTGAGAAATTCCATGAAAATAGTGTAGGAGGATATCGATGTGCAGGGTTCGCGGTGCGATGTTTGTTGTGTGTACGGCAGATAGATACGCTTCCTGGCATTGAAAAAAAAGGAAAAAACACTAGAGAAAAGAAAAAATGCACAGAGATAAGCTTTAACAAGTAGAGAAGGGAAAGATGTAAAAGAAAAAGAACAAGAATGGTGATAATAATGATGGTTGTGGTGGTGGTGGTGATGATGATGATCATGATGATGATAATGATGATGATGCTAATGATAATAATGATTGCAACAATTATAATGATGATGACGATAATTGAAGTAGTAGTAGCAGCAGCAGCAGCAGCAGCAGCACAATAGTAGTAGTATACTGTAGTAGTATTGATAATGTGGGGACTTAAATAGCTTGATTCCTGACTCTATGAGCCTACTCACTGCGCTTTGCAATTCAAAGTAGGCACGTAAAAAAGTGAAATAACAATGAACTAAAATCACTAGGACATTCTAAACGCAATGCAGGTATGTTCACTTCACTATAAAATCCCAATAAGATTAACAATTCAAATTCCAATGTAAAAAAAAAGGCAGCCTACAACATACATTCAGATTTGCTCAATAGTATTGATAATACACGAATAAGAATGTCTGTTATCAGTATCTGTACGAATTAATGAAGGTCGAAAACGTAATTGACTGAGAAGGTTAATGCTTTCTGAAATGCGTCCAATGTGGTGAATGATTTTTGGCCGCACGTTTCATTGTCTTGGGGTAGGGAATAAGGCGGTGCATTCTCTAAATGTATTTCTCTGGGTCTTTCAACTGCTCAAAGTGAGGCAATTTGCCAGTGA
>JADBJO010009940.1:0-7500 GCA_016801955.1 Conus betulinus
CAGTTGAAAACATCGTGATCGTACTTGCTGTGCAAACTGGTCGATAGTGACGGAATTTTATGCTCGTTATTGTGAGTACAGTCGTATGGAATCTAGACTATTGCTGTTAAGTAGTGAAAATATACTAGTTGATAGAACGTTTTAAAACACTGAGATGTTTTAGGTATTGTAAACATTTTTACACACTGTATTTTACGCGGGTAGAAGATTCTCGGCATCATCCTGTGCAAACGACCACTCTGCCCATTAATACAGAAGGTAAAAAAAAATCGCTATTAAAAAAAAGGAATTCCCTTCGACCTCGACTAGACTCGAACTTGAAATCTTCTGATTCGACGTTGTGAGAGTCCAGCAGCAACATTGTCTGCAACACTGAACATCCAAGTGAAAAAAGGGTTATCCATACAATGAGATGCACACGACAGGGAGCGGGGAGGGAGGAGAGAAAGATGTGATTTCCTGCCTTATATACCCACAATCAGAAACAGATATATTGGTCGATATCTTAACGAAACTGGAATCCTCTGCTAATCTTCTCCTTTTCCTTCATCAACACTGTGCACCCAAGACACCATCAATGGCAAAAGTTCAAGGCAACGCGCGTTGCATTCCGTCTAGTGTGTCTACCATTCTCCAATAGTGCTCGGATTTTCAATTCGAGGGTAGACTGTGTTCAACGTAGGTTTTATAAATAAATTACTCGCGGCTACGTACGTAAAGTGTGTTTAAAAACTTCACATATTAAAACTTTCAAAGCGTGACACAGTTTTATAGGTTGTTTGATGTTAGTGATACTCTGTCCCACTTCAACAGATGTAATACACTTTTTTCTCTCCGTTATATCAGTGGGAGTCATTGAGACACTACAGTGAAGACATGATGCAGTAACACCGTTTCTATTCATGCCATGAAATAATGAAAAATTCGCAATAAAAAAAAAAAATTGTCAGCTTCCGACCCCTAACGAGACGCCGAACTCGCACTCTTCTGATTCCGAAGTCAGAGGAACGCCTATATCCATTTGGCCACACGGGGCCTACTGTAGACTTTGAGCGTTTTAGTTGCTCAAATTAACAAATATGTCTGCACATGGATGAACAGTAATAATGTGTCTACACAACACGAGTGGCACAATATGGAAAAGGTAGGAGGCTTTTGTTGTCGATGATGGTAAGTTTGTGTTGTTGTTCTGTTGTTTCTGCTAAATATCATCTTATCGAAATTCACGTCTCATCCTCTCGTTCTCTTCGTCTCTCCTCTCTCTCTCCTCCTCTCTCTTCTCTGTCTCTCGCGCCTCTCTCCTCCGCTCCTCTTCTCCCCTCTCGCGTCCCTCTTCTCGTCTCTCTTCCCTTCATCTCTCTCCGACGTCTCTCCTCTTCTGTCCCTCCCTCGGGCTCACCCCAATCTCCCTCTCCTCCTCGCTCCCTTCGCATCGTGCTCGCCCTCCCCCTCTCGTCTCCGCTTCCCACCCTCTCCTCTATCCTCCACTCATCTCTCTATCTCTCCTCTATCTGTCCCTCTCTCTCTAAACCCTCTAGGGTGGGCCTCAACTCTCGTCTCTCTCTCTCTTCTGTGGTGTGTGTGGTGTGTGTGTGGTGTGGTGTGTGGTGTGTGTGTGGTGTGTGTGGTGTGTCTATAATTCAGTCATCCGAGTGTTGTAGTATATGTTTGCGTATGTCCATTCACGAATTGCAAGAAAATTAATGTCACATGATTCGTAATCTAAAATGAATTTCTGTGAAATGGTCATCCTGTGTGTGTGTGTGTGTGTGTGTGTGTGTGTGTGTGTGTGGTGTGCTGTTGTGTGTGTGTGTGATGTGTGTGTGTTGTGGTGCGAACCTGGGGGGGGGGGGGGGTAGGTAGGGGGGAGACGGAGGGGTGAAGGGGAGGAGGGGAACTTGAATTTTTGTGAGTTTTTTTTTTTTTAATTAGTGTGTTGATTGCTTTTGACTTTATTTTTACGTTCCAGAATCCATGCAATTTGAACTGACGTTTTTCTTTAAGATTTAATACGCGCGTTTCAACTGCATTATATTTCGTTAAGTATAGGTGTATCATACAATAGACCATTCCTAACTGTAGTATCCGTGATGACCCCTGTCATCACCCCCCCCCCCCCCCCCCCCCCCCCCCCCCGCCCCCCTTGCCCCCCTTGTATCCTTCCTTCCTTCACATAATAATTTGTATTTTTATTGTGTATTGACTGTCATGCATGCAAACGGTTTTCTGATATATTGTATATCCCTTCTATATTTGACATGCGTGAAAGTTTCCCTTCTGTTCTCGAAGAAAAAAAAATACACAAGAGACTTTTTTGTTGTTATGATTAATTGAACTAAAAAACGTGATCAGGAAAAACCGTCTTGTTCCTAACGAGAGTGGAAATCCACTGTTTTCTACTTTCCAGTCAAGTGCCTTACCTGGCCACTGTGTCATACAGACGACAGGTCGTAGACGTCAAAGTGCATTGCTTTCCGAGCTGTTCGTCTATAGTGTTCAATAGTATTCCTTTCCTGTATTGGTATAAACAAACATTTCTTTCCAAATAGATGCAATTTTACAGTAAACATCAAATACTTGATGAGCAGCGAGCTAGTGCTTACAGATTTTGTGTTTATTACTCCGAGTGTATATTGTGCTGAATTTCAAATTTACTCAAGTCTTTGCTGTTATGTAGTCAAGTGTGTCAAAAACTTGACAGCTAGAATCTTTACAAGTGAGGCATCATTTTTTATATATCATTTTTTTTATGCAGTGATTATATTCTCGACAATTTCATGTGCAACGCACTTTTTCGTTTTTTGTTTGTTTGTTTGATTTTTTCAACCTCACCTCCGCTGGGGAAACATAGGGGACTAGACTGAGTTGCAGACAGATCCTTGCACCGTTATTCACTTATAAGGATAATCAATACTTTTGCAGTTTTAAAAAAAAAAGAAAAAGTTCACTTCGACCCCGACGAGACTCGAACTCGCAATCTTCTGATCCGAAGTCAGACGCCTTATCCATTGGGCCACGGGGCCACCTACCGTTCTACATTTTCCAAGACTTTATATCAAATTCCCGTACAGCTTATTCCATATATGGTCAAATCTGGTGCCCATAGTATGGTACACCATAAATGCTTCTTTTGATTTCTTCTTGTTTAAATGAGTGTGAGTGAAAATCAGAAGCAGCTTTCTTTCTGTTCACCCTGCGCAGCGAGGCGATCCTGAATACATGTAGGAGAGTGAAAGAGTACTGTAGGCCTGGCCCACGGATTAAGCTTCCGCCTTGTGGACTGTAATTGCCGGGTCTCACCAACCCTTCAGCCAAGTGCGGATTTTCCCGCTCAGTTCTTGGACTGGTCCGCACACGCACTAGGCACATATAGCAAAGTTTGCTGTGTTCCCGCGTTCAGACGGCTGGTAGGTCCGTTCATCTGCTGGGCCGCAGTGTTGTAGTTCCTGGACGTGTTGATTGAATAAGTCGTCGATGGAAATAAACATTGGCCAATCTGCTGACATGGGGCAGTCTATCAGCATATAACAAATCATCACAAAACTATGTGACAAACAGTTTCGTTTCTCTATTCGTTGAGTAGTGGCATGTGTAAATCATTCTCAGACAGGCCCAGTTATGCAAACTGTGCCGCGCTGAAGTGTGTACTTTCAGCAAAGCGAGATGTGATTACAGTTCTATGAGCACACACTAGATCAGTAGGTGCAAGGCCTCACGCAGTCGGTTTGTGAGTGCAGCGTGAGTCAGCGATGCGGGCATGTATATGTACGTGTACTTATCTGCAGTGTGTGTGTGTGTGTTGTGTGTGTGTGTGGTGTGTGTGTGCGTGTGTGTGTGTGGGCGCGCGCGCGCGCGCCTTGCATGCCAGTGTACGTGCAAAGTGTGTGTGCGTGCGTGCGTGCGTGTGTGTGTGTGTCCCCCGTGTGTGCGTGTGTGTGTGTGCGTGCGTGTGTGCGTGCGTGCGTGTGCGTGTGTGTGTGTGTGTTGTGTGTGTGTGTGTGTGTGCGCGCGTGCGTGCGTGTGTGTGTGTGTATGTGTGGAGTGTGTGTGTGTGTGTGTGTGTGTGTGTGCAAAACGGGTGTGTGTGGTGTGTGTGTGTAACCGCGTGCGTGCGTGCGTGCGGTGTGTGTGTGTGTGGGATGGGTGGGTGTTCCCGTCCAAGTGAACCCATCCAACATACGGTGTCCATAAAACTGGATCGGTATTCAGCGTGTTTTAGACTGGTTGATGTTCAGTGTTGTCACACAACAAAATACTTACTAAAATCTTCATCGTATCTTGATACTATCTTACCTTAAATGGATAAATTTTAACATTCATTAGCAACGTTGTTTAAACACAAACATATTCAGCGAAATGGGTTTACTAGTAAACTTTCAACTATTGACCCTAGATGTACGGGTCACATCATTCTCAATGACGCAAAGTGATTCATGAGGTCAGCGGCTTATTCACACGTCTTCCGGAGCACATGCGTGTACTGCAACGGACCCTTCCCTTAACAGACGGACAAGACACGACAACACAAGACAAGACAAAATAAAGAGACAGACAGACAGACAGATAGACAGACAGACAGACAGATGGTCTGGTGGCAAACACGACGTCATCCAGTCGTCCAGTTGTTTGGGGTTCACAGGGGGAGGCCAAAGGAGTTGGGGGTTGGGGGGGGGACGCCCGTGTTTCACTCATCAGAGACCTCCTCCCTCCAGCAGTATCCCTCTCCCCATACCTCGCGGCCCCACCACCCTCTTTCTCAGATCCCTGTCTTATCACGATCCCCCCCACCTCCACCCCCCGGCCTCTCCATTCGTCTCCCCACTTTCCTTTGCCGCTCCCGCCTCTCTCAGTCCAGTCTCTCCGCTCTCCAGTGTCTCCGTCATCCTCATCCCATCTTGTGTGGTCCTGGATGGGGAGGGAGGGGGGGGGGGGTGCAGTTTAGTTTAATGAATAACGTTCTATCTCCATCATGTTTGTCATCAAGATATCGGAAGGCTTTTTATTTGGTTCTGTTTGTTTTGTTTTTTTAACTATTAAACCCTGGTTTTCCCAAAAAAAAAAAAAGGTGTGTGTGTGTGTGTGTGTCTCTGTGTGTGTGTGTGTGTCACCAACTCTGGGGGTTGGGGGGGTGGTAGGGGAGGGGCTCGGGGGGCAGAGGGGGAAATGCCTGTTGTAACTGTGATCCCAAGTATGCAACTGATGACAACGCACATTCAACACACACACACACACACATATGTACGCATGCGCACGCACGCACGCACGCACACACACACACACACACACACACACTGACTGACTGAAACCAATTTATTGTCAGATTAACTCAAAGTTGAATACCAACGTTTTTCATTCAAAGCAAAGAAGCATAATTAACACACCAAAATACGCGCGCACACATACACATACACACACAAGCGCACACACATGCGCGCGTGCGTACTCACGCACATACACATACACATACGGACGCGCGTGCCCGCGCGCACACACACAAAAGTACGCACTTACATAAATACACAAATACACGCATCTCATACGAACACACCCATACCCTCACATACACTCAAACTTGCACACACACAGACACACACACCCACACACACACACACACACACACACACACACACACACACACACACACACACACTCATACTCGAGCACTCGTACACACATGCATTCACTCTCATAAACACACGCATGCACGCACACATACGCGCGCACGCACATACACATCCACGCCCATTCAGGATACGCTTCGGTGCTCGCACCCCGATCCGTCGGTGCGCAACAGCAGGGGCCCAGAAATCCACCAGTCGGACATCGACACAAGTTTGGAGCAAGCTATAGACAAAAAGTATTTCGGAAGGATGTGTTCCATCAAACGGATGATGTAAGTGTGCTGCTGTGTGAATCAGACGACGACCTTCAAGAATATTCCTGCGATCCGTGTTCGGAAGACGATCGCTTTTTTCTGGTTTAACAACAGGAAGAAAGACACATGTCATAAGAGGAATGTCTTAAATTGTCCTGCATTTGGAAAGGAAGACGCATCGGCAACACGAAGCATGCAGAGACCCAAGCATGCGGCTGCACGCTGTCCACGGACTGATCCAGTTTTACCTGGGGTGACCGTCGTCTACAGAACTGACAGTGAACACCAGTGACATTTTTCTCGTTCATGATTTCATCACGTAAAGTGAAAAAACAGGATATTGCTGTGGTTTCCATGTTAATAAAATCGAAATTGAGTCGCGTTTTGTTGTTGTACATCCCGCCGATTTGCTTAAAGGGCTTTTACAGCCTAAACAGCATTAAACTTCGTTCATTCGTTCGTTTGTCCAAACATCAAAGCAATAAGCCTATAGAGAGATAATTTCTACATACACTAACAACATAAACACACACACACACACACACACACACACACACACACACACACACACACACACACACACACACACACTGAGAGCCCATATATACCGGAATTCAGAAACACCCAATTCTGTGTGACTACATGTATATCCAATACATGGTAGTCAAGGGTCATTAAAGTATGGAACTGGCTGACATATTACTCGTAAGAGTCGAACAGCTTATGGGTGTATATGGATTGGGGAAGGGGAGAAGAGGGAGGAAGGGGGGGGGGGGGGGGGGGGGATGAAAAGCCTTGCTCTACGTGCAAATTAGACGCCGAACCATACTGATATGGAATATGCCTTGAATAAGATTTTAAAACGTTTCAAAAATTCGCGAATTGGTTCTAAAAAACAAACAAACAAACAAAACCTGTTAGGGGGGAGGGAGGCATCGAGGAGAGGGTGGGGCGGTGGAAGAATTAAAAATATCTTCCAAGTGGATGAGATTTAATAAGAGTAACAGCCAACATTGCCAGGCTCCAGCCGTTCTCATAACTGTGATTAAAAAACACTTGACAAAGTCAACGGAAGCTTGAAGGACTTCATCTTATCATGAAGAGGCTGAATTATGGTGCTGATGATAAAACCATGATACAGAAATACATAAACACACACACACACACACACACACACACACACACACACACACACACACACACACACACACACACACACACACGCACGCACACACACACGCACGCCCGCACGTACGCACGCACGCACGCACGCACGCACACACACACACACACACACACACACATACACACACAACGGGTCACTTTCGGACCCCTAACAAAAGAAGCCTACCGCTTTTTTCAAAGGCCGTAGCTGGAGCAACCCTCGGTCACTATGTTCTGTTCATCCCATCTCTCTCTCTCTCTCTCTCTCTCCTCTCTCTCTCTCTCGCTCTCTCTCTCTCTCTCTCTCTCTCTCTCTCTCTCTCCCCAATGGCATTTCAATCATATGTTTGTAAACAATTTCTTTTCAGTGAGACAGTCTATCTCAAAATTTCAGTTTCCTGCCTCAATGTTGGATTATGTTTTGACATATGAAGTACAACTGTGTCCCGAATTTACATTCA
>JADBJO010009940.1:20000-27500 GCA_016801955.1 Conus betulinus
GAATCCAGTTGTGCCCATAAACGATTACCCGATTCATTATTCAAGGTCGTGGCGCCGTAGATTTTGGCGTAAAGCGCGCAAAAACAACAGAGTTGACAGCAACACTATGGATCAGTTCCATGCAAAAGGTAACCGCGGTAACAGCAGAGTTGACAGCAACACCATAGATCATTTCAATGCAACAGGTAACAGCGGTAACAACAGAGTTGACAGCAACACCATAGATCATTTCAATGCAACAGGTAACAGCGGTGTAACAGAGTTGACAGCAACACTATGGATCAGTTCCATGCAAAAGGTAACAGCGGTAACAACAGAGTTGACAGCAACACCATAGATCATTTCAATGCAACAGGTAACAGCGGTAACAACAGAGTTGACAGCAACACCATAGATCATTTTAATGCAACAGGTAACAGCGGTAACAACAGAGTTGACAGCAACACACACAGATCAATTCCATGTAACAGCGGTAGACGGCGACGCCATTATCCCGTAGCATGCTGCAGTCACGGTATAGACGGAAAACATCACAACCTTCTGGCATGCAACAGTAACAGTATAGACGGGAACACCGCAACGCCCTGGCATGCAACAGTAACAGTATAGACGGGAACACCGCAACGCCCTGGCGTGCACAGTAACGGTATAGACGGAAACATCGCAACGCCCTGGCATGCAACAGTAACGGTATAGACGGAAACATCGCAACGCCCTTGCATGCAACAGTAACGGTATATAGACGGAAACACCGCAACGCCCTGGCATGCAACAGTAACAGTATAGACGGGAACACCACAACGCCCTGGCATGCAACAGTAACGGTATAGACGGAAACACTACTACACCCTGGCATACTGCAGTAACAGTATAGCCGGAAACACCACATCCCTTAGCACGTCAGAGTAACAGCGATGACAACAACCTTCTTATCCGTTAGTATGAAACAGTAGGTGTGGACGGAAAAGCTATTATCTCAAGCATGCAACACTATCAGTGTAGACGGAAACACTATTATCTTGTTGCATGTAACAGTAACGGTGCAGATGCAACAATGACACCATTTCTCCCGGCATGCAAACAGTAACAGTGTAGACAGTAACACTTTATCCCCCAACATGAACAGTAACAGTGAAGACAGTAACACTTTATCCCCCAACATGAACAGTAACAGTGTAGACAGTAACACTTCATCCCCCAACATGAACAGTAACAGTGAAGACAGTAACACTTTCATCCCCCAACATGAACAGTAACAGTGAAGTCAGTAACACTTCATCCCCCAACATGAACAGTAACAGTGTAGACGGTAACACTTTATCCCCCAACATGAACAGTAACAGTGAAGACAGTAACACTTTATCCCCCAACATGACCAGTAACAGTAAAGAAAGTAACACTTTCATCCCCCAACATGAACAGTAACAGTGTAGATAGCAACATCTTCATCCCCCGGCATGCAAAATAATAGTGTAGACAGCAACACCACTATAACATTGCATGCAACAGCAACAGTGAAGACAGCAACACGATCTCCAACCGTGCAACAGTAACACTGTAGACAGCAACACCATTATTACCTTGCATGTAACAGTAAGAGTGCAGAAAGCAAAACTGGTGTCCCCTCCCATGTGACAGCAACCCGCAGAGAGAGCAGCACCGTTATCCTCTTCCATTCAGAAGTTGTGGCGTAGACAGCAACACTGTTATTCCCTCCCATGCAACGGCAGCGACAATATGTTAGCCGCAGGAGAACAGTTATGAACTCACAAGTGCGCATACACGAGCAGCTCCCCCCCCCCCCCACACACACCAACACACACACACACACACACACACACACACACACACACACACACACACACACACACACACACACACACACACACACACACACACACACCCTCCGTAGGTGACGATATATATGCAAACAGACGGCAAGACAAACAATCAGACAAGAGACATGCGAGACAACAAAAAAGTATGTTTGTGTGTGCATATGGGGAGGAGTGGTGGGGGGGGTGAATGCGTGGGGGAGGAGAGAGAGAGAGAGAGAGAGAGAGAGAGAGAGAGACAGAGAGAGACGGAGACAGAGGGACAGACAGAGCAGAGAGACGCATAGTGAGAGTGTATGATCCAGCATGAAAGACACACACACAGAGGGACAGACAGACAGACAGACAGACAGACAGACAGCATATAAATAAACAAACATACAGACAGACAGTAGATAGATAGAGACAAACAAAGATGGAGAGACAGACAGACAGACAGACAGACAGAGAGATGCAGACAGACAGAGAGACAGACAGATAGATATATACATAGATAGAAACATACATACATTATATACATAGATAGGTATGCTTGCGTGTATAGGTGTGTTGGTTCTGGGGTGTCCTTGTGTATGTGTATGTGTGTGTGTGTGTGGGGGGGGGGGGGGGGTTTGAATACAAGTATGGAGCTGTTGTGTGGTTGTGTGGCATCACATGTTTGCGCACACGCTAAAGACCAGCACCACACTATAAGCACGAGAAACACGAGAAACCGAACATTGAGGATATCTCACAGTCAAGAAGGAAGGCCAGATCAAAACGACTATACACAAAGACTGGTTTGAAAAGGAGGAAGAGAGAGGTCAACAGTAAACCCTCAACACCTCATCACAACAGAAGAAAACCTATGAAACTGAAGAGGTTTCAAGAAAACCTCTGACCTCTTGTCACTGCAAAAAACATGACAGATGAACAATGAACAGGGACCCATACTCATTTGTATTTAATTGCAAAGACAACAGGGACCCGTACTCATTTGTATTTAATTGCAAAGAACCTCCGTTCCTTGCTATTGAACACAAGTTATGAGTACTCTCTCCAAATCAATTTTACTAAAGCCTATAGATGCATTGTGAATACATAATCACCATATGAATTTGATGAAATAGCAAGGAGTAGGTAGCCACAAGGGGAAGGAGAGTAAGGGTGGAGGAGTTTTTTTTTTTTGTTTTGTTTTGTTTTGATTTGACTTGTTTTGCCTTGGCCACTTTACACTGGGTACATTCCAGGGAAGGGTTACAGACCAGTCAGTAAACCCACTGTATAGGTTAGATGGGCGCATCTCTCTCTCTCTCTCTCTCTCTCTCTCTCTCTCTCTCTCTCTCTCTCTCTCTCTCTCTCTCTCTCTCACACACACACACACACACACACACACACACACACACACACACACACACACACACACACACACATACATCGGAAACTCTCTCTCTCTCTCTCTCTCTCTCTCTCTCTCTCTCTCTCTCTCTCACACACACACACACACACACACACACACACACACACACACACACACATACATCGGAAATACTCTCTCTCTCTCTCTCTCTCTCTCTCTCTCTCTCTCTCTCTCTCTCTCTCTCTTCTCTCTCTCTCTCTCTTCTTTCAACATGAGAGCAAAAGTCTACGTAGTGGCCATGAATTCGAGTATTTGGCCCAACGAAATACGCTCGGCATTGCTTGCACCCTGACGCAGAGTTAGGGGACAAAAGTGAAAGAAAGGGGGGAAACAATCGGACATAAATGAAAAGAAAGAATGGCTCTAACACACAAATGTATTCGCTGCCTCAGTGTGTGGGTCTTCTGGTGTAGTGTGAGTGTCGTGCTGGATTGGTTCCCACCGTCCCCCCCCCCCCCCCCCCCCCCCCCCCCCCCCCCCCCCCCCCCCCCCTGTTTCACGTAATGGTCAGTACTGACTGCCGTGTGACCTCTGCCCGATGCGGACAAGGGCAAAGAGTAGGAGCCTCGTTCCCGGACACACCAATCTGGGGGAACAAAGGCTGTAACCTGAAGAGAAGCTACCTAGGACTGCAACAGTCGTCTGGACCTAGAGGGGCCTGAGTGGTTTACGGTGAATAATGCATTGTTTCCCTAGGTCTTGGGTTCGAATTCTGCCTCAGACAGCGTGTAAAGGTGGTGGTGGTGGTGGTGGTGGTGGTGTGTGTGTGTGTGTGTGTGTGTGTGTGTGTGTGTGTGTGTGTGTGTGTGTGTGTGTGTGTGTGTGTGAGTGTGCGCGCGCGCGCGTGCGTGCGTGTGTGCGTGCGTGCGTGCGCGCGCGCGCACACACACACACACTGCAACCCCCTCCTAAATTTCCAACTGAGACGTTAACTTGAGCCCCCATGTTTGAATTAAGGCATGCTGAAATGAATGCTGAAAATTGAAAGTAAAAAAAAAGAGACTCCTTTTTATGTTTAAATCCTATCTCATCTCTCGCAGCAAAGCAGACAGTGGTATGCCAAGGAAGAGGGGGGGGGGAAATGTGATGCTCAGGGCCACTGGTGTTCCTCTCCCAACCAACGAGGAAGAAGACAACTAGCATGATGAAAACAGAACAAACTCAATGTGTCTTATCTCGCATCAAGAAAGGAAAGAAAGACGGAAGAAGGGAATGTGGGTAGAGAGACAGACAAGCAGCTAAGAAAGAAAGAAAGGGGGAAAAAAGAAACACAAAAAAACAGAGGCAGAATAACGGTTGGAAGGACGGACGAACATGATAGCAGATAATGCCCATGGTGTTTAAGAGACAGATACCATTATCATCAAGACAACTGTAGGACGGCGGAAAGAAGTGGGACGGCCACACCTAGAGGGGACAGTTTAATATCCTACATCCCCTGAGCTTTACAGTCAAGAGAAAAGACAATAAACGATTCTTGGATGGTTAAGGAAAAAAAAAAAGCAAATAAAAAAGGACACAAAGTTGGGAAAAAAAAAAAGAACTGCCATCGCTTAGACCTGGTTTCTGACCCTGAAAAAAAAAAGGTTTCAAATTGGACGGCAAAATGTGATTTGTTGTGTTGGCTGTTTCTCGTTCTCTGACAGAAAAAAGTGAAAGAAGGTACGTGACACAGAAAACAATGTAGAGAGAAAGAGACGCATTCAGGCAGACAAAAACAGCGACGGCAACAACCAAAGAGATAGCGGGCAAACAGACACACAGAAAAAAAAAAAAAAAAACAAAAAAAAAGAAAAATCGAAGAGAAATTTAAACAATGCGGATAAAAACAATAGAACCATTCGACACCAAGAAAATTTGAATAACTTTTTTTTTTTGTTTGTTTGTTCTTCGAATTGTCTGTTTCTTTTCGGCGTGTGTGTGTGTGGGGGGGGGGGGGGGGGGGGGCGAGGGGGAGGGGAATAGGCTTTTTTTTTCCCTCAGGGTATGAGGATGTGGGAGGTGTATGTGTGTGAGTGGGGATATCCTTCCGACTTGTTTTTTACACATTCTTGGTATGTATATTTTTTTTATTTATGTTCGTAGATTCGTTAGACTGTGGATGACTCATTATCATGGCCTTTAATGTGTGTTCACACATGGTTAACAAATATCAAATTTATTTAATCATGCCCAAGGTGTATGTCACACGGAATTCCTGGAAACGTGTTATGTGCAAAAAAAAAAAAAGGCGTGCAACACGATGGACGTTTCATGTGTCTCTTGTGTGATATGCTTTACGAAATAGGACTTTAATGACACATGTGTTATTGGATTAGCATTGTGAGCCAGTAAACATTATTGATGCAAGACTACGTCTCACTTGACAACCAAATCGCAAACGAGAACTGGACAGGTCTGTTTTTACATCTTTGAAAGAGATTAAAAAAAAAAAAAAAAAAAAAAAATTTTCGACAACTCCTTGTAAACAGAGGCCGTTGCATGTTTCTAATAATTGGGGAAACTGAATAACGTCTTCAAGAAAAACCTAAAATGATGCAGGGAACGTAAACCGTAAATAAAAAAAAAAGAACTGGACACTCTTGGTCATAATGAAGTATTTCAGCTACATCTACACTAAAACTACGACATTGTCTAGAAATGACAAACAAAAAAATCGTTTAAAAAAAAAAAAAAAATTTCGATTTCGACAACTCTTCTTGCCAACCAGAGGCCGTTGCATGTTTCTAATAATTGGGGGAAAATGAATAACTGATCTTCATAAGAAAAACCTAAAATGATGCAGGGAACAGTAAACCGTAAATAAAAAAAAAACAAGTAGGGTAACTCTTGATCCCATAATGAAGTATTTCAGGCTCATAACTCTACACTAATATGTTTTACGACATTGTCTAGCATAAATGACAACACAGAGCACACAGAACAAAGAAGGAAACAGCACAGAGAACAAACAAGGAGAAATGTCTCCCTGTTTGTTCTGTGTGCTCTGTGTTGTCGTTTGTGCCAGGCGATTTGGTGTAAACACCAATCGTTTAGAGTTATGGGCCTGGAAAGATTTGGTCATGGGAGTTTTCAACTTTGTGTGTTATTTATAATAAGGGAAGGTTTCCGTTTTGACTTCTAGCCCTCAGCGACAACATTTATCTGGTTTGCATCGAAGATGAAGCCGGTGTAACGAAAAGTTTTTAACTCCCCGAATGGATTAACTCCCAGGGAGTTAAAATATTCATTTGTAAATTTTAATAAAATGTCAAGGACATACATAGATGAGCACATGAATATGTACACGGACATTTCCTTTCCCTATGATGACGATGATCATGAATATTAAATTCCCTTCTCCATTCTCTTGCCAAAAAAAACATCTGAGAATAGCTGGGTGGGGAGTTATCTTAGTCGTGATCAGATTAACTCCCCCTTTGTTACAAAGTAACTCCCTGGGAGGTCAGAAACACGTGTACACACATTAACATCCCAGGGGAGTTATTCTGACTGTGAAAAACTGACCCCCCCCCCCCCCCCCCCCCCCCCCATCCTTAGTTGACAGGGAGTTAAACTTTTACACACCTGGATTAACTCCTGGGAGTTAATCTGTTCTAACTCCCAGGTGGGTCATTCTGTTACAGGGTGGGAGTTAAGTCTGATTTATGTACAAAATGACTCCCCCTTAATGTTTTCAAGAATTTGTTGAGACTTGTACAAAAAAGATTTAGAACATTTTTGAAGTTTTACTGAGTAGAGTTATTTGGGCACAGGGTGGGAGTCATTCTAGTTTAACTCACGAGGAGTTAAAATTTACATATGAACAGTTTAACTCCTTGGGAGTTAAACCATTTGGGGAGTTAAAACTTTTCGTTACACTGGTGTTAAACGAAGAGAGCCTGAATTAGAAAAAAGTTGTTTTAAACTTCGTCATTGTTGTTCATATCTGTCTCTCTCTTTTTTTCTTTTTCTTTTTTGTTTGTTTGTTTCTTGTTTACATCTCTCTTTCTCTTTTCCCGTCCCTCCCTCCATCCCCTCTCCCCCCCCCCCCCCCTCTCTCTCTCTCTCTCTCCCCATCCCTCTCTCCCTCTCTCTATGTAAGTGTGTATGTATGTATGCATGTATGTATGTGTATCTGTATGTGTGTGTGTGTGTATCTAAACTTCTCTGTTTGTGGAAGGAAGAGTGGTCAGGATTCACGGTTAAAAAGGCTGTGGTTCCGATCCACTTCTTCCAGAGCCACTGGCCGAGAGAACCAGACAAGGAACGGCGTGCAGCTGGATC
>JADBJO010009940.1:30000-32500 GCA_016801955.1 Conus betulinus
CATTTCCAGAAAAAACGCATCACCATCTGTATTGTTCATATTTTTTTAACTGCCACTAGAATGACTGAGTTCTCATCAAAATCAAAACGCATGTTATGTCCAGTTTCACGTGTTGAGGAGGTAGAACACAGGGTGGACAGAGAGAGAGAGAGAGAGAGAGAGAGAGAGAGAGAGAGAGAGAGAGAGAGAGAGAGAGAGACAGACAGACAGACAGACAGACAGACAGACAGACAGACAGACAGACAGACAGAAAGAGAGAACAAAATTCAAAAGAAAAGAAAGAAAGAAAGAAAGAAAGAAAAAAGAAACAAAGAAACAAAGAAAGAATGAAAGACAAAAAGAATGAAAGACAAAAAAAAAGAAGGAAAAGGGAAAAAAAATCCAACAGACATGTTAAAATAACGCAGGAGGAAAAGGAATACGAAGAATTACAAACAGAAAAAATGCTCATTGAGAGAGAGAGAGAGAGAGAGAGAGAGAGAGAGAGAGAGAGAGAGAGAGAGAGAGAGAGAGAGAGAGAGAGAGGATAATGAAACGAAAAAAAAACAAACAAACAGAAATACACTGAAATAATGCAAGAGGGGAAAAAACGAAGTACAGAAAAAAAGACAGAAGACGCGGAGAGAGAAAAAGCAAAATAAGCAGTAAGAAAGAAAAAAATGAAGGAAAAAAAAAACTAAACGCCACTGAGGTGCGATGAAATGACGAAGAGGATAAGAAGAAAAACAGAGAGAAAGACAATGTTAAAGAGAGAGAGAGAGAGACAGAGAGAGACAGACAGACAGACAGACAGACAGACAGACAGAGAATGGAGGGGAGACGGGGGGCACGCGAGAAGTCATAAGACAGACACGGACAATTTAGTTCGGAAGATTTGTGACAGTGTGGGCAGATTTAAAAAAGCCAAATCCAATCATCACCCTAATCATGATGACCGAAGGACAGGTGGGTTAGGAAACAGACTATGGGGGGAAGAGGTGAGACAGCACGGACGGGGGGGGGGGGGGGGGGGGGGGGGGGGGGGGGGGGGGGGGGGGGGGGGGGGGGGGGGGGGTCAGGACCGAGACTATGAGAAAGATGGAGAGGGGGAGACAGAGGGAGTGTAAGAGTGCGCCGGGAGGGGGAGGGGGGGTGGGGGGCGGAGGGGGGGTGGGGTGGGGGGTGCCGGTAAGCGCGGGTGAAGACGGTGTCCTAGGAGCAGTGACAGCAGCTCCTCTTTCTCAGGTCGTCACCTGCCGCCTGTACTGCGGCTCTGACTGGCGGTGTTAGGGTCTGCACTGACACCCCTTTCGTTTTGATCCCTGGGAGAAAAAGAAAGCACGAAGGAGGAGGAGGACATAGAGGCGGGAGGGGGAATAGGTGATGGCATAGAAAACAAATAAAGGAAGAAAAGTAAGAGAAAGAATAAAAATGTCTAAAAAACGCGTGCCTGTAGGTGGTGCGTGCGTGCGTGTTCGTCTATGAGGCGCGCGCGCGCGCGCGCGCGCGCGCGCGCGCGTATGTGTGTGTGTGTGTGTGTGTGTGTGTGTGGGTGTGTGGTGTGTGGGTATGTGTGTGTGTGTGTGTGTGCAACGGATAGAAAGAATATTGCAACAACAACAACAATACTAATAACGACAATGATAGTGATAATGATGATGATGATAATAAATATTATAATAATGAAAAATAATGATGATAATAATAACAATGATAATCATAATAATAACAATACAAATAATAATACTAGTAATTATGATAACAAAAATGATAATAATAATAATAATGGTCATGATGATGATAATAATAATAATAATAATGATGATGATGATGATGATGATAATAATAATAATAATAATAATAGCATGAATAATGGTAACTATGATAAGAAAAATGGCAATGATAATGATGATGATAACAATATTTTATAATAATAATAATAATGATGATATATACATTTCTGTGGGTTCAAAACGCTTCATAGTAGATTGAAAACAAAAAACTCAAACAAAAACACTTTTGAGTTCAAAAGACAGGAACGCAAACACTGATAAAAAAAAAAAAAAACACCCCCACTTCACCTACTCGCACATTGTATGCATGCCTTTATTTTGAGCGTAAATGCCGCAGCACTGACGTATACCTTCAAAGTGAGCATCACAGAAGAACTTCCAGAGAATTCCAAAGTTTGGTGGCAGAAAGGTGATAATTTTCTCTGGCCATGCTAATTACTGACTGGGGGTAGGGGGGGAAGGGGGGTCAGTCAAAGAGGGGACCACAGTCAAAGAGAGGGACCCAACAAAGAGAGGGAGGTCATCGCCTGCACAGTAAAGAAAACACAGAATAAAGCGAGCACACAGGGTTTAAAACAGTTCAGAGACAACGTAGAAAAAAGTAACCAAAAGAGAAGAAATCTTAAATAAATGTCAGCGAACCGCCCAGAGAAACGTGGACAAACGAGTCACAAGACAAACCACAACCCGTTTCGACCTCTTAGTCTTCTTCAGGTGCACAAAACATG
>JADBJO010009940.1:37500-47500 GCA_016801955.1 Conus betulinus
TGTCTTCAGATTGTAAAGTGTGTAAAGTGAGTTCAGACAATGCCACTGTTTGCTACGTCTGCCTATGTTTTCATCCCTGGCAGCTGCTATAGAGTTGGCCTGTCTGGGAATGTAATATATTTCAGGTGATGTCTATGCAGGTGACGGGTCTTCCATCCAACAAGGAAAGGGCGAAGGAATTATTTAACAGTCGCCAAAAATGTAGCTCGACAGACACACAAGTATATTTTGCCTCAGACAGACAGAGAGAGAGAGAGAGAGGAGAGAGAGAGAGAGAGAGAGAGAGGAGAGAGAGAGAGAGAGAGAGACTGACAGACAGGACAGACAAACAGACAGACAGACAGACAGACAGAGAGACAGAGGAGAGAGAGAGAGAGAGAGAGAGGAGAGAGAGAGAGAGAGAGAGAGAGAGAGAGAGAGAGAGAGAGAGAGAGAGAGAGAGATGTCATTTTACTGCTCCATTCTGTTCATTTATCACACACTTCAATACAATGAAGATTAAAGATTATCTTCACGAGGCAAAATTCAGGAAGGAAGTCTTGTACACTTATCTACCCATCATTTTCAGTGTACCACAGAATGTCAGAAAATAACCCACTTCGTTGGTCTCTGGCGCGGCACATTGAGAGACGTGGTACTTCGTGGTCTCTGGCGTGCACATTGAGAAACGTGAACTGATTAGTAGACATTACTTGGTGCAGTTTTCGCATCGTCGGCCGTGCACGACAAAGCATCACAAGACCCGTTGCATAATGCAGGAAAATTATGTATAAGGCAGGGAAATAATGTATAAGGCAGGAAAATTATGTATGAGGTAGGAAAATTGTGTATAAGGCAGGGAAATAATGTAAAAGGCAGGGGAAATAGTGATCATTCAACAAAACGTGTGATGTAAAGCAGGGGAAAACAGTAATCACTCAACAACACGTGTGGTGTGTAAAGCAGGGGAAAACAATAATCACTCAACAACACGTGTAGTGTAAAGCAAGGGAAAACACTAATCACTCAACAACACGTGTGTGTAAAGCAAGGGGAAAACAATGATCACTCAACAACACGTGTGGTGTAAAGCAAGGGAAAACACTAATCACTCAACAACACAAAGCAGGGAGAAACAGTGACCACTCAACACCACGTGTAGTGTTAAGCAAGGGGGGGGGGGGGGAGAATGATCACTCAACAACACGCGTGGTGTGTAAAGCATGGGAGGGGAGGGGAGGGTCATAGTGACTGAGCAGCACCTGTGTAGGAAAATGCAGGCGGAGGTAATGTAGATTGAACAGTAAGTATGGTAAAGAGCAAAGAAAGCTGGAGAAACCCAGTTGTCACTTTACAACACGTGCCGTTATAATAGCGTGGAAGTAGTGGTGACTGAACGAAGCTCACATCTCGGACACTGCAGTATGGGGAGCAGTTGTGTACACAGATGTACTCGTCATTCAGAGACTGGTTACACAGGAACTGAAAGCCTCTGGTCCAGGATTTGTACTGGTCAACACTTCAGCTAACCGTGGAATGTGTGTTACTTCAGTCTCGTTTCTGTGTTCCATATGGAAAGTGGGTTAGTGGTAATATGTGAGATTGTGCCGGTTTTGTAGTACTTCCAATTTCTTTACCCATTATATATTAGGTCAATGAATCTTCAAACCTGTTAATACTACTACTACTACTACTACTACTACTACTACTATAACTGATTATTTATGGCACTTAATTTTACGTCATAAGCCCTAAGCGCTAGCGCTTACAAATACAAAAGGTTGAAGAAAAATAAATGAAACCAATAAGAAGATAAATATTGCGATAAGTACCAGGCACCTATAAACATTACACACACACACACACACACACACACACACACACACACACACACACACACGCTGTCTCACAACAACGGACACAACACCATGCTCGCACAGACACGCATACATGCGCCACCGCCGCCGCCACTGCTGCTGCTGTTTATTTAAAAGTGAATAATTATGACAAAAAAATGGGCGGATGTGTGTGTGTGCGTGCGTGCGTGTGTGTGTGTGTGTGAGAGAGAGAGAGAGAGAGAGAGAGAGAGAGAGAGAGAGAGAGAGAGAGAGAGAGAATTTCCGATCTAAAAGACCAACATAAATCATAGAAGGCAGCAGAAGGGACAGGTGGAGTGGTAGTTGGATCCGTCGTCTAGTTCACATCATTTTCATTACAATAACGAGTGTTTTATCACAGAAGAGCTTAGGATGTCTGTAATATGATATATGCCACAAAACATATTTCTTTACATCTGACACTACGTATCATTGTGATGACGTTTGTCGCTGAGAAATTACTGTGTTAATGTATAACACTAAGGATCATTGTGATAATGTATGCCACCAAGGATAATCGTGATGATGTGGGCCGCCATGATCATCATCCTGATTAAGATTTTGATACCTTAATGATTTAGCTGATGATTTTTTTTCTCAAATGGACTGGGATCATTTTGATTATGAATGGCATCAACGATCCATTAAACTATATATGACATCAAAGGTCACAGTGATAATGTGCGCCACCAACGATCATTGTTAGAATGTCATCTACCAAGTATCACTGTGTTAATGTATGGCACCAAGCATCACAGTAATAATGTTTGCCACCAACGATTACTGTGATCATGTATGGCACCAAGGATCACGGTAATAATGTTTGCCACCAACGATTACTGTGATAATGTATGGCACCAAGGATCACGGTAATTATGTTTGCCACCAAGGGTTACTGTGATATGTATGGCACCAAGGATCACGGTAATTATGTTTGCCACCAAGGGTTACTGTCATAATGTATGGCACCAAGGATCACGGTAATTATGTTTGCCACCAAGGGTTACTGTGATAATGAATGGCACCAAGGATCACAGTAATAATGTTTGCCACCAAGGCTTACTGTGATAATGTATGGCACCAAGGATCACGGTAATTATGTTTGCCACCAAGGGTTACTGTGATAATGTATGGGCACCAAGGATCACAGTAATAATGTTTGCCACCAGGGGTTACTGTGATAATGTATGGCACCAAGGATCACAGTAATAATGTTTGCCACCAACGGTTACTGTGATAATGTATGGCACCAAGGATCACAGTAATAATATTTGCCACCAACGATTACTGTGATAATGTATGGCACCGAGGATCACTGCAGTAATACATGCCACCAAGGATCACTGCAGCAATACATGCCACCAAGGATCACTGCAGTAATACATGCCACCAAGTATCACTGCAGTAATACATGCCACCAAGAATCACTGCAGTGATACATGCCACCAAGAATCACTGCAGTAATACATGCCACCAAGAATTACTGCAGTGATATATGCCACCAAGAATCACTGCAGTAATACATGCCACCAAGAATTACTGCAGTGATATATGCCACCAAGAATCACTGCAGTAATACATGCCACCAAGAATTACTGCAGTGATATATGCCACCAAGGATCACTGCAGTAATACATGCCACCAAGGATCACTGCAGTAATACATGCCACCAAGGATCACTGCAGTAATACATGCCACCAAGGATCACTGCAGTAATACATGCCACCAACATCACTGGGGTAATGTTTGCCATCAACATCACTTGCGTAATATTTGCCATCAACATCACTGCAGTAATACATGCCACCAACATCACTGGGGTAATGTTTGCCATCAACATCACTTGGGTAATATTTGCCATCAACATCACAGTAGTAATATATGCCACCACCAACATCACTGGGGTAATGTTTGCCATCAACATCACTGGGGTAATGTTTGCCATCAGCATCACTGTAGTAATATATGCCACCAACATCACTGGGGTAATGTTTGCCATCAACATCACTGTGGTAATGTTTGCCATCAACATCACTGGGGTAATGTTTGCCATCAACATCACTGTGGTAAGGTTTGCCATCAACATCACTGTGGTAATGTTTGCCATCAACATCACTGTGGTAATGCATTGCACCAGCGATGAAGGTGATAATGCATGCCACTAACACAAACGTAGTTGCTCCGCTAATTGAATCACCTTCACGCATGAAATGGAATAAGGGAGGGAATGCTGAGTTTTTTGTATGGAACTTTGAATGACCCAGAGGGAGAGATCCTAACTGACAAAAAAGCAAAACGAAAAAGAACAGAACAGAACAGAGAAGAAGAAAAAGGCTGAAAATAAATTGTACTAATTAGAATTTGTGTTCCTCAGATCATTATAATTCTGAACGAGATAGTCAAGCAATACCGGTTTCTATAATTGATTTATTCATTAATAATCTATCGATGAAGAATCTCTAACAAGAATAGATTTCCAGAATGCGGAACAGTGACGATGGTAACGGTGTTACTGCTACTGTTGATAGATTCTCTTCTTCTTCCGCTCTCCTTTCTTTCGCTCTTGATCCTCCCGTCTTCCTCCTCTTTAACAATATATACCTCAATCCCTTAAAGACTTGTATTTATACTTATACTTCTATATCTAAATGAGGACGATTTTGGATAGACTTGGCAAACGATCTTGATATTTCTCTTTTTGTATGTTTGTTTCCTAATTTGTGTCCCCTCATTATTCATTCCAATCCCTTCCAATACCTCACTTATCCCCCCCCCCCCCCCCCCCCCCTCCTTTGTCCCCATTCTCCACCCCCTTATCATCACACCAGTTTATACCGGTTTTGTGTGTGTTGCTCAATACAAGCTGTGGATATATTCAAGATTAATGTGGTAACGTTTTTAGTCGTGGGGTGGGAGTTGCGAATGATGTTTTACCTCAAAATCATTATCTGTAAAATTCTTATATTACTGAAGATGGGCTGTGATTGAGTAATATGGCAATGTTTCGTAACAGCAAGCTGCGTTTGATTGTAATGTATTATGTCGTAATACATTACCTAAGTGCTAGCTTGCCTACAAAGGTGACATAGCCTATCAATAACATATTCTCTGATCTGAGAGAGAGAGAGAGAGAGAGAGAGAGAGAACGGGTGATAGGGTGTAGGAAACACAAGTAATCGCGGAGCAACTGGAAAGTCCTCTCAACGAAAATAAAAGCTATTACGACAAAGTAGCGCTATCAGTCGGGAGCGGTCGCACCCTCCTCACTGTTGCTTTCTTCGCAGACGACACGCAGGGAAAGGCGGTGATTTTCTCCTTGTGTGTTTAGCTAGGTCGGCTTCCCGCCGTTGTCATTAGTGCCGGGGCGACAATTTGATAGGCCTTGTCAAGCGATTGGTGAGAGGCCGTCAAAGAATCATGGCAGTGGTTAGAGCCGGTGTAGGGGTTAGAAACGCTGTGTGCTCCCGTCGCGTTTCTGTTCACAAGGTGAAAAAAAATCCCGAGACTGCATGGATAAACAACACGTGTAGTAACAAGAAAGGATCCAAAAGGGAGTTCTTGACATAGCAAAAATGGTATATTCTCAGGACCTGAAGATCACTCCATGTGAATGTCAATAAGATGGGTGGACCTCCTGAAAGTTGATCTAATAAGTATTGGATGGACAGAAAGGACTGGATACAACACGCCTCTGCCCTGTTGTGCATGAGTGAGGACAAAGGGCGGTGGAGATTCCGGACTGCCCAGATTCCGTCATGGCACCGTTTGCCACCCATTGTCATAGGAAAGCAAGAGACAACACGTCAAAGCTTCTCAAATGTACCTGAGTATGGATTTGGAAACCTGGGGTCTCCGACAGCAGAAAGTGGGGAAAAAAATTGAATAAAAAGAGGAAGGGGGAGAGACGATAGCCTCTTGTGCTACAATTTCCGTAAAATGTTTAGATTGCAATAACCATGTCAAAGAAGGCTTTCAGGTTTCAATAAGTACTGAAAAACTAGGGACATGAAAGTATGACATCGATCGCCAACATTCGTGGTAATGAATCAGACACTGAGGATGAACTTTCCTTCATTTGCATTAAAGTCATTTTCACTGTCTTCTTCCTCCTCTCTTCTACTTCCTCCTCTTTGTGTACTTCTTCCTCTTTTTTTTCTCCTTTTATGTTGTTGAATGTGAAGAAGAAGAAGAAGAAGAAGAAGAAGAGAGAAGAAAGAAGCTGAAGAAAGTAAAATTCCGAGCGCTTCACCAATCAGTCAGAGAGCGTTACTATTTTTGGTGTTTTTGGGGGAAAAACATGGCCAAACAGACACACACACACACACACACACACACACACACACACACACACACACAAGGGTTTCCTTTACTTCCACTAGCCTTTTTAAACAACAGACCTAATCCAGAAAGAAAAAAAAACAGGAGAGGATAATGCCTATCTTTCCATAGCAAAACTGACTGTTCTCAGTTTATGGGCCAAGCAAACAGATCTAGAAGAGTTAAGTGTTTGATTTGAAACGCACGCCAGTACAAGGAGCGGGATATCGACTGTCTGTATGACGGGCGCACCGCGTCACACCCACGTGTTTGACATGTTCCCTCCTAGATTGACCTGTTTAGCTGACTGATGGATTTCATTGCTCTGGTCAAGTCCACCAGAGGCATCTGTCCCCATGAAAATGGCGCGAGCTTTTATACAGATGGTGGTCTCCCTTCAGATTCCGGCCATATTATTTTGTTTGTAGTGCAGATTACATTAAATCTAAACGGAAAGAAGCTGAACAACCACAGAAAATCCACTACATTGTTTGAACTTCGTGTTTTATTTCTATCTCTGTCTCTTTTCTTTCATAGATAGAAATACATAACAATATCCGGCCGTATGATTCACCATTTTCAGTAAACATTGCAATTGGCGGGGGAAACACACGTAAGTCACCTGCTGATCAGTTTCCGTTTATACAGACTGGGAGTTTTCTTGCCCTGCTTCACAACATAAAGAAACCCAGAAAGGACTACAGTCTGCGGTAAGGTAACAACAATCAAGTAACCCTTTGAGTTTAAGACACGACTTCTATTCAAATCTGGCTGTGGGTTTTGGGTTCCGATTAAGGTTTGGACTGGATTCAGTGATTCAGACATGCACACCACTTAACCCTGATTTCCATACGTGAAAGGTAAAGCAAATCATTCGCACAGTGCGCGAAGGTCCAGACTCTGCACAAGAAGTTCTCGGAACACTGACGAAGATAAGTCGGCCTACGAAAAGGCGAGCGAGTCTGGTATGTAGGCTAATACAAACATAAATACCCCCTTATTCCATTTAAATGCTTAGCTACCTACCGGTGTATCAATCCGCCCAATTACCTATCAACCTCAATATTTGCCTGCCTATCATCTATTGCCAAAGTTTGAAACAAGTTAATCCACAGCTGCAAAATCAAATCAAGCAAACCAACGCGAAACGAAACTGGATAAATAAACTAAACGGTGAACGTATGAAAGAAAAGAGAACCAGCTGACTGACGCAAAATATACTCGGATCCCTGCATTAAAGATGGAAAATTCACACAACAAGGGACTCGGAGAATGGATCGGCTGGGTGGTCGCTGGATTACCTCAGGGGTACACAGCAAGGGGAGGGGGGATATCCTCTTCCTTCGTGACACCGGTAGAGAAGAACTCACAGGAGCAACGGGGTGGAAATGATAGGTCTGGCGAAGGTGCGACAACCCAGCAGGAGGGAAGGAGAAGAGTGGAGGGAGGGGATGGTGAGGGTCGGGAGGGGAGGGGGACGGGGGACAGAGAGTGAGGGGGGTCTAAGCTAAAGAGGTAAGGCCTCGAGAGTCGGTTGGGGTGGGTGAGTGGACGAGTGGGTAGGTGGAGTGAGGGAGAGGGGAAGGAGGTGGGGAGTGGAGGAGGGGGTGGGGTAGGGCGGGATGGGGGTGCTGCAAAGGGAGATTAGAGGAAATTGGAGCCTGAAAGAAAGGGTAAGCAAGTGTCGCCAGAGTAGCTCAGGTGACGGTGCATGCAACGCAT
Source organism: Conus betulinus (assembly GCA_016801955.1). Classification (NCBI taxonomy): domain Eukaryota; kingdom Metazoa; phylum Mollusca; class Gastropoda; order Neogastropoda; family Conidae; genus Conus; species Conus betulinus. The sequence goes on from JADBJO010009940.1 coordinate 45,396, forward strand.
GTCAGCCTGTCCAATTTAAAGAAGGAAATAAAATAGGAAGGGAAAGGGGGGAAAAAGGAGAATACTGTGAGAAAAAAGAAATACGATAAGCACGATGAATGGGGACATACACAAATGATAATGAAGAAATCTGAAGCGCGCGAACCCTGATCGTATTAAAGCGTATTTACAAAGAATGAAAAAGAAAGAAAGAAAGTGAAGGTGAAGGGAAAGAGCGAAGCAACGAATGAATAAATGAAGGTAAAAGGAAAGAAAAAAAAGGGGGAAATGAGAAAACAACGAGCTCAAAAACAAAACAAAACAAAAAAGGGAAAATCACCACACACAAAAAAAAAAACAGGTTGGGGTGAGACTAGCAATTACGGGAGGAGGAGGATAGGCAGAGACAAGGCAACATAAATATGTCAATGGATAGAACAGGGTGCAACATATGGTACCCCAGAAGAACCAGGATGCCTCAGCAACAGATCATAGTGACGCCTTGGGTCGTCTGGCGCCAGGACTGGGTGTCCGAGGTTGTGTCTTCCTCCAAGTGGTATCCTTCTTCTAGTCTTCTTCTTCCACCACCTCTGGGGTTTTAACTGAGACTTTTTTTTCTGTTCCCTTTGACGTCTGTCCCCTGCGTCAAAGACCTTGCTGTGAACTTCAGTCGCCCAGACTACGTTCTCTCGAACCCTGATCCGTCTTGTTCACTCTCTCTCTCTTCTCTCTGTCCTTGTGTGCTGTTGACACGTTGGGCTTTTCTACACTCATGTTCACCTTTACAATGAATCTATAAAAGTAGGAGCTTCCACACATCAACACTCACGCGGAATTTCTGTTTAACAGCCCAACTAATAACTCTTCTTACAAATGGGCGTAGAAAATGCACAGTAGCCTCTGGGGTGGCTTTCACACAATAATTATCTTCCTGAAAAACTACTACCACTTCGTCCATACGCATTCAAACCAGCCTGACAATAGCATTAGCTCCGTACAGTGTTTTTCTGAGATATCTGTAAATCTTACCCTTTACCATTTTTAACAGAATAGGTTAGACACTATCTCTATTAATACAGTCAAATGCTTTTTCAAAATCTCTACGGAAGCTACACAAATTCATCGTTTGTACGGAAACTGTTAATGTACAACAGCTAACAACGTAAACACAAGGTCGACAGTTAATTACATAGCGTTTCTTGTTGTCTTTGTCTTTGTTGTTGTCGTTTTATTTACTAAGAAGCTTCATACTCTCCTCTAATACTCTCATCTATACCTTCTTGTAACATATTTCTTATAATAATCATAAACACTTAAATAACTACTAGCTCTGTCCAGTTATCAGGAAAGACACCGTTATTGAAAAAAAAAAATTTAGAAGAAACCGTCTTGTCTTGCCTACACAGAAAAGCTTTTTGACTTACAATTTCACTCCCTGGACTGGATGCTTCACAAATTTTTACCTTTCTAAATGCTAGTAAATGTGTATTCTTTAGTGATGGGACGATCCACATAGCTGTGAGTATTTTTCACCGCTTTGCAATATTAGTTTGGAGCTCAAAGACAGATATTTTTTTAGGTTCAGAGAGAGAGAGAGAGAGAGAGAGATGATGATGATGATGATGATGATGATGATGATGATGACCTATTTTGGATTACAGTCTTCAAGTTGATAATCTTACAATTGATAATATTCCTTAAGGATTAGTTTTTATATGCTTGATCTGAAGAACTTCAGTAACGGGCACGTCTTGATGTCAGCAGCTAATACGCAAAGTTCGATTTGAAATAAGTCGATGCCTACACATGTTGAAACAGAGTTGTCTGCATTATAACGTTTTGCAAATGCAAAAGCTGCTTGCCCTGTGGTAAGCATCGGCTTAGCTGCCCGTCCGTGCATAGAGTTGATTCCTCTGACTACTCATGGCACCACTTCCGACTGGAGATTATTACTTCATGTGAGAACGACGATGAGCTAAAAAAAAATAATTTCAAGAGATCAACATCAACAAAATATCTAGAATATTTAGTGTAAATCAGATTGTGAGCCAGTTGTTTGTAAACATGCTGAAAATGTCATTTCCATTTCCACTCATCGTAATAGTTTACCCCAACACAAATGTGTT
>JADBJO010009940.1:52500-70000 GCA_016801955.1 Conus betulinus
AGGAATAATTCCAGACAGTATAAATATGTAAAATAAAAAAAACATACTTACAAAAATGGCTTCACTCGTAATGATGATAGGCGGCGCTGTGGTGAATGCGCTTGCTTTTAGCGGAAGTAATTATGCATTTAGTAAACTACAAACTAATGAAGAGAGAAAAAGACATAACAAAGCTATGGAGAAACTAGCTGCAGCACAAGACGCTTATGAAAAGCAGCAGAGAATTGAGCAGTTAGATTTTATTAAACGACAAACTGAAAAAACAGGGACACGCAGCTTACACATTTAAAGATGTTGATCAGGCAATAAAAGAATATATTTAGTAACAGGCAAACAAATCCAGACATTGCCCCCCCACCAAAATTTAGTGACTTTTATCAACCATCAGAAAAACAAAAGATGCAAGAAATAGCATTTATTGTTGTTGGCATGACTGTTGTATATTTTGTTGCACATAATATTAGTTGAATAAAAATGGACAAAAATTTATTATTCACCCAAAGGATATTGGAAGGGAATCACGGCAATTAAAAAGCTAAGCCAAGCAGCGGGGGTCAGTGAACAAACAGCAAAGGAATGGTTATCTAAACAAGCGATTTGGCAAATTTATTTACCCGCACCTAAACGAAACACAGACCGCACTTTGTGAATGTAACGCCAAACGACACCCATCAAATGGACCTTCTATATTTACCCCATGATACGATTAGGCGAAAAAGATTTAAGTACGCACTTACAGTCATTGACATAGCTTCAAGATACAAAGATGCTGAACCATTAACACAAAAGAGTGCTTCTGCTGTTGCTGTTGCCATACAACTAATATATCAACGAGGCCCCTTAACTTATCCCCGCATGATTCAAGTTGATGACGGAAAAGAATTTAAAGGACAAGTGAATCAATTATTGTTAAAACATAGAGTCACCATTAAAAGAGGTATTCCAGGAGTTCACAGATCACAGGCTTTGGTTGAAAACTTTAACAAACAGTTATCTGAAAGACTGTTCTCCTATCAGTATCACAGAGAGCTTATTGACAATTCTCGAAACACCGAATGGGTTAGAAGACTGCCCTCAGTTTTGCGAGCAATGAACAATGAAGAATTTAAAGGGTTAAAACCAGTACAAGCAATCAAGCGAAAAACAATAAATGTTGTTGAAGAGTCTTCATCATCCAGCAAACTGTTACCAATTGGTTTAAAAGTAAGATATCTTTATTTACCTGGAGAAGCAGAAGGGGACACTCGCATCAGGGCAACAGATCCAGTTTGGAGTGTTGATCCATATGAAATAAAAAAATTATAAAATGAATCCACCTGTGTATTATTTGCGAGAAACTGACACAACAAAACGGCCAGCCCCTCAAAGATCTTTGTGAAGGAAGAACTGCAGATAATCCCACCAGACACAGTTCCGCTTAATTAATTTATGTAAATATATTTGAGTTTAAAATGGAAGCTCATAAAGAAGAAAATACAGAAAGAAATGATAACGACAAAGAAAGAGTCCTCAGAATTAATAGGACAATTATTCGATTATAATCATGCTATTTTTGAAATATTAAATAAGACTGCTCATCACATGAAATTTCAGCCAGACATTTACATAAAACTTAAAAATCCAAATTTTGATTTTCAGTTATGGGAAAAAGAATATCTTGAAGCGTTAAAAAAACTTCGAACAGATTTAGCAAAGCTGAGTAGCAATATGAATGAACTGGATATAGATCTAATTTTGCTTATAGATAAAGTTGAAGAAAAATATAAACTCGAACGTGAAGATGACCCTTGAAACCAACAACAGTTGAAGACCCTTATAATGTTCTCCAGTGTCCAATTGCATATGAATGCTCAGGATTAACAAATACTCGTTTTGTGTTAGTGCTGTCAAGTGATTTTTTTGTTACAACTGTTGTGCTGATCTCATGTAGATTAGATCTTAGTTTTACGTTGTCATGATGAAAAGTCTTGTTATTGAATAATGCTTCTTTATAGTTGTCATGAGATATGTTTGACTGCACAACGCTCCGAGATATTCCTTTTGCTTTTTTGATAACACTAGTGCTAGGATCTATAGTGTTACTTTGATGTGAAAGACTATACATTTTTGATCTTAAACCAATAAACTCCTTGATTACCCCTCCAGACAACTCATCCTTCATCTTTCCTAAAAAACCTTTTTTATAACAGTTGAATGCAAAGGGTGGTCTTTGGGGTAATCAGATGTATCGTACCATCCTGCACGCCCTTTAGCTACTTCTGATTCTATATCCGCATAGAAGTCTTCAGTAGGAATGTCTAGGATAAGGAATCTGTATCTGTGTAAAGTACTCTAGACTCTGGATACAAGGGTTTAAAGTAGTCATAAAGAAATTCTAACATCAAAAGCTTCGACAGCTCTAAAACAGTAAACCCAATAAAAACAGGTTTGTCTAATTTGACTTTCTTTTTTTTCATTCATTATTAAGCAAAAAGCTGATCATGAAATCTTCTAAAGTCCTGATAATTAGGTTTTGAAGTCAACTTAATTGCTTCATTCTCTCTGGTGACCAATCTGACATCTTTGCGCTTGTGTGGATTTTCCATAGTCTTTCCAAAACAGCTGTTGTTCATCAACTTGAAAAAGTCTTTTTCTGAATCATCTGTGGATTTAGTTCTAAGATCGGTGTTCTTCATAATGTATGGCTTCATAAATGGTGTTTGGTCAAAAGCAATTACACGATGAACTGCTGTTAGTCTTAAACCATGTCTTAAATAAAAATTGGAGAAGCCTGTAATGACAAACATAATTTTTTTTGTCTCGAAGATTAGGTATAAGTTTAGGTGGTTCTGTTTTTGAAACCTTTAATCTTTCTGCCGCTAATGGATAGTCATTATGGAGGTTATGAAGTTTACGAGGATACTCTAAGTCAACTTCTTGAATAAGACCTCTTTTACGATCTGGGGTAAGGTTGTTCAGTTGCTCTACAAATCTTGAATATCTTCTACACCTTCCGTGTACATTTTAAAGTTGCGTAACGGAAGTGATTGACTCATAGCCCAACCATACAGATTGTTTGCATCTAAATACATAAGATAGTTAGACTTCTTACTTGGATCATAGTTGTCTAAGTATTTGTTGTTTGCTTTACAGTAATGGTGTGATGCCATACTAATTCCTCCACGTAATCCGTTTTCAATCATCTGAAGCATTGGTAGGTCAGTTAAGAGGTCAATCTGTACTCCAGTAAATTTTAAAAAAGCGTCCCAACTCATTCCAGGTGCAGAAATATAATGAGCAGGATCTAGACTGTAATGTTTCATACAGGTCTTTCTATAATTTTCAAAAACGTCCGCTAGTAAACAGGTATCAGCTAGTAAATAGGCATTATGATAGTCTCCCATTGTTCGACAACCTAACTTGCCATGCTTCTTGAGCATGTTGGTAATCAGAGTCACTAATATCCTTTCCTCTAAGACTAGAAAAGAACGCACCTTTAGGAGGAAGTGAGTCTTCATCAAACCTTTCCCAACTGTTCATGTACTCATAAGGATAAACTCCCTTTCTAACTAATGATGAGTCAAAAATATTCTTCTGTTATTGGGCAGGACTTTAAGGATCCAGCCAATGACTCTAATGATCCCATCAGGTGTTGCATAGAATCATAAAAAGACAATTTATTTAAAGTGAAACACATGTACTTTTCTGATGACTGAGCAATACATTTTGCTCTGAAATTGCTTGTCACTGCCTGCAATATAAGATGAGAATCGTAACCTCTCAAGTTGTGAAAGAATATAGGCAACTTCCAAGTCTTTGGCTCAAACTTTAGTTGAAGATTACATTTACTATGTGCTGCTCCTCTGAACTTTCCACTAATATGATCATGGTCTCTTACGCGATAGTCCCTTACGGTATGGTCCCTTACGGTATGGTCCCTTACGGTAGCTTCCCTGGCGGTCGCTTCCCTTACTGTTGGGTTTGCTTCCATTAACTCTAAACCGCAAATCCAACAATGAGTGGCTGATTCATATTGTTGTTGGTCTTCGGGGGTCATCACAATGTCGGATAAGTTTAGATTATTAGAACAGTCATTACGCACTTGCTGCATGCGTTTTAAGAAGTTTTCTGCAGCACGAGGTCCCCTATATAACTCTGGCTCCGAATGGACACCATCTGACCTGACAATAACAAAAGCGTATGAACAAATCTGGTGATTATTCACTAAGGCTGTTTTTGGTAACTGTTTTGGCTTTGGTCCCTCATAAGGAACAATAAGCGACTCGAAGTCTGCATAAACAACATACGGACTCATTTGTAATTTTTTTCCAGTTCTCAAAACAAACCTTGCTGCCTTCTCTCGGTGTAATTAGTTCTGTATTACAGTCAACTGGGCTAATACAATGTTTTATATGTTCACTCGCAGCTTGAACAGATGGAATTCTTGTTAAACATTTTCTACAAAATTCTTGTTTGTTATGATTTTTTGTAGTATGATTCAATAGTCTACTCATTGTGCGTATTAATGTGTAATGGTGATGCATTAGGAGTAAGTCCACATGATTTTTGTCTGGATCCCCAATTGTTGGACTGTTCTTCGACACTCTGATGGGCAAAAAAAGATTTGTTTTCCTCAGACCACGTGTATACGTTAACAGTTATTGGGGGATTCTGTTCTTCAAACTGATCAATTTTATCTAAGCTAACAGGAAAAGATATTCCATCAAAACTAAGGGAATTAATATAAGGTTCATATTTAGACACCCTCTCTGCATTTTTAGCAACGGGATGCAGCCTCGCAAGAACACACCACATAAAACATTTGTCATCTGAATTCTTTATGTTAAAACTGCTGCTCTCTTTTTGCAACTAATGCTGGAGGTAGTGGAATGTAAGACTTACCTACAATCGGTGCATACTTACTCTGTTTTAATCTGATCTGTAAGACTTCACCCTCTGTCCAACCAGAGCCTCTCATTTTAGCTTCTTCAGCGGCTACATCAAACTGTGTAAGGAGTTGGTATGCCCAACCGGGTGTTAAGTCATTATAGGAAAGAATAGTCTGCTGTTTAGTTGAAACCCAGACTTCCAGATTTTCGCCATTAATAGTTATATAGTCGATTAAAACAGCTAACCTTACTTTAACTGGTGGGTCTATTGTTAGTTTACTCGGAACTTGAGAAATAGCATGCGCAACGCTTACCTGTACTTTTGTTGAATCAATAACTTCTAAATTAGCATCATCAAAAACATTTGACAAATCCTCTAAATATTCATCTAACCAAGCGTCAGGACTTTCATAAATCTTAGCCATGTTGAGTTTCTTTTCTAACTCAAAATATTTATTTAAAAAAAAAAAAAATATTTAGTCAGAATCAATATCAACGGTCTTTTTGTGCTTGGACTCATAAACTAAAGTATAAACACCTTTTGATGTTGTTAATGTGAGCTGTTTAGAACAGAGTTTAATGTCTCGTTTACTTTTTTTAAACATTCTTTTTCTATCTGATCGTTGTCTGTTTGATGAGAAAAAGTTGCCCGCGATTTTTTCTGAAGATCAAACTTTTGTCTTTTGTAGTCATCAAAATCAGCCTGTAAGCGACTAAATTCTTCATCCGTGATTTGCGAATCAACGAGCGCTTTATTTATTATCAGTCTGAACGAACTAAGTTTAGCTGTTATAAGTTGAACCATAGCTGTGTGCTTTTGGAGTTTAGTTTTTATTTTTTTACTAGCTGCACCTACAGCTAATGAACAAAGACCAAAAGTTAATGATACGCCGCCTAGAGGTAAAGCTACAGGCGCGCCTATACCTGTTGTTAAGAGACCTACACTTGTTCCTGCTGATATAGCACTAATAGACGATGCTCCAGTATTAACATATGTAACAGCATTAAAGGCGGCAGAATACCTTCGTTTGGTTTTGCTATATTTTGAAAGGTCTTGCTCTAGTTGTTGTTGCATATGTGTAATGTTTGTTAATCTGAATGTTTTTATGTCAGGGGTTTCTACAGCAACAGGGTTGTCACCTATCTCTTCTTTGGCACACTTTTGGATAAACCTGAACGGACGGACATGCTTTTTTAAATAAAAAAATTTAATATACAATATCTTTTAATCTGTTGTCGTGAATATTTCAGCTGTGCATCATATATTAAAAACAAATATACATTAACTGGTTTATCACTCTCTTTTTCTTTATCAATTTGAATGGTTATCCCATCTTTAACAGTTCTTCCACTTCCATGCAACTGATTATCTTCTGTCGTCCTTAGGTCAATCCATAAACCGTATTTCGTTGTTAAATAATCATTAAGTCTAACATTATGAAGGTGTAGATCTTTAGATACAAGGTCAGCGGTTGGATGTCTTTGCCTCCCACCTCCAAACATTTTTCTTATTTCATCAAAATGCTGATAAGGTTTAAGCCCGCTAGCGTATATTTGTTTAGGGCTACCCTCAATCGAACATTGTACTTTCGTTATTTTAGGATTAAAAAACTTTTCAGTTTGTCTTTTGTATGGTTCTTCATCTTCACACAGCAATAAAATACCTTTAAGTGATCTTGCTGTGGCACTAAAACTAAAATTCCATATAGTGTCTGCCTTGCTTCTGGTATATTTAGAATGATGAATCACTCTATCGTAATATATTGCTAATTTTGATTGGTATTGTTGCTCAATCAGCCTTGCTAAGCTAGGGTTGCTAACAATGTCAAACTCTAACGAGATGTCAGAAATGCTGTATTTTGCTTCGGTGTCTACTGATCTAATAACGCGTCTGTATTCATTAAAAGTTAGTTCGTATGACAATCTGTCTTTTAATGCTCCTTGAAAGTATGGTGCATGCGCACTTAACAACTCAAAATCCAAGGGTATGGAAAAGCGATTTCCATACGCAAAACTTACAGCTTTGGCCTTGTTATTACTGTCTTTAGCATCTTCGGCACCTACTCTGTGTTTTAGCTCATCATCATTTTGGATTCCTTGAAACGCAAGATCCTCCCTTTCATTTGCGGTTAGCCATAGATCAGAATAGATGAAAAATATGTCTGCATTATGTAAAGAAAATACTTCTTGGCCCTCAAGTTTTAACGGAAATTTTCTTAACGATTGCCCGCCCCAGATTATCAACTACTGACCTGTTTGGGTCTGTTTCTGATTCAAGTTCTATTTTTGAAAGTAAGTCGCGCAGAGCCAGGTACAATAACTTCATCTGCTCCTAGGTCTGGAAATTTAACGGTAAGAATTTGATCTGAATCAATAGTAGATGGATTATTAGGAACAATAACATTTTGTTTATTTCCCTTCACACCTAAGGGCTCTTTCAGTCTTCTGTGCGGGTCAAGAATTGAACCATATGATTGTGACATTTTTTTATAAAACAAAAATAAAAAGCTAAAAAAAAAATATGGCAGGAATTGTAGATGAAGATTATGATGTTTTTGATCCTGGAGACGACATGAGTGAAATGATCCCTTTGGTTCAGGGTCACTCACTGCGGCAAGAATTAACATTGAGTAAAGTCGGATCATTTTACGAAAGTTTAGGCCAAGAACCTCCTTATTTTATTGACCCTAATGATTTTAAAACAAAAAATAACCATTTGCTTTTCAAAAATGATCAAGGAGAATTTATTAAACTTACATACTAAACTAAACTCATCAAAGTTTTTAGCAAAGAGTACAATTAGGCATAGGTTCAATCCGAGCGAACTAAATCGTCTTGGCATTGCTAAGCCGCCAAAAAAAGCGCTAAAGCAGTGGTTAAACTTCAAAACACACTACAAGAACTCCCAACAGATAACCAAATGCAAAATATAGAACTTAAAGACTTAAGTCAAACAGCAGACGAAGTAATACAAGCAATAGAAGCAGAAACCAGTTTTTCAGAAGAAACAGCATTAAAAACTATACATGATCCGCCGCTACCCATGCGAGAAATAGAGGCCCTTGATCATGCTTTGAGAAGCATTCAGAGGTGAATTAACAAACAATTTAGCAAAACTGGGTGAACTAGATGAGCATATAAAAGAGAAAAAGAAAAGCTCGTTGAGGCTGACGACGCCAACTTAGGGCATGATATTAAAGAAAGAATAACACAAAGACTAAAAGATCTTGAACTAGAGAGATCATCAAGACTAGAAGTGTTGTCTACTAACCGCGAACAATTACGAACACAAGTGAACAGAATAAGAGAAACTATCCAAAAAATTTTATATGAAAACACGACGCTAGCAGAACGAATACGAACATTGTTTAGAGAGCAAGGAGTCACATTAGCAAGCGTTATAACAGCCTTAGGATTTGCAATAAGTACACTGGTGTTGGCTATTACAGGTGGTGGTGGGCAAGGGTCAGTTCATCCCCCTCCATCACCACCTGACAAATCATGGGTAAAAAAAACAACTCGATCATCTTGCAGGTTTATTAAAAAAATTAGCTGGTAAGGCCATAGACTCTTTACCAGGTATATTAGGGAGTATCGTTAGCTGGCTTTTGTCTACTGCAAGCAAAGTAGTTGGCTTTATGGCTGAGCACTTATGGACATTAGTTGTCTTAATAGTTGGGTTACTTTTTAGTAGATAAATAAAGACAAGTAATCCTAAGCCAGTTAATCCAAAAACAAGTGCTGTCTTTTCATATTCATGATCATCATTTTTTTTCGATTTCATGGACTTCGTGGACTTCGTGGACTTCGTGAACTTTGGGTTGTGGATGACTTATTGTTATTGCTGGGTTAGAATTTATGTCGTTTTTTTTTTTTCCGATCTTTTGTTCATCACCTGCCACAAGAATTTCATTATTATAGTTTATTATTGTTCCTATCTGAAGTCTGAGGTCAGAAGGCAGCATGTATAGAGCAGTGCCAACAGCAAAGTCTACTTTCGATCTTGCGTATTGTAAAACATTTTGGTACCTTTTAATACTTGAAGGTAAATCAACTGCAGAATTAATGGCGTCCTCTAAATTTGCTAAGTACTGTTTTTGTGCGTCAAAGCCAGTAGAAGGATCAATTATGTTAGATCTCGTTTGTGCTTGCGAACCTAACAAACACCAAACATAAGTACGAATAGAGTCGTTTATTCGTTCTACTCCCTGCTCTGGTTAGACCCTTAGATGTGTCTAAAATAAATGTTGTCCCACGCTGTTTTATGTTCTTGCTCTATGGACCCTAGGTGAACAGTTGTACCTGAAGAGAAAGATGTGTAAGGAGGATTCCAGTCATATTTATACTTTCTGTGCACGCCCCAATAATAAAGAGTGCCTAAACCATGATTAAGATCCAACTTTTGTCTAAAGTCTGTCCTAACATTAACATTGAATTCGTTACAGATCCTTTCAAAAGCCTTCATATCTATTCTGTTGCTGAATGGATTAAATGGTTTGTCATTTGGTAATGGCGCTTGCAGTTCAGTTAAAATACGTCTAAAGGTGTAATAGAAATGAAATCTATACACTGACCTCACCAAAGGATCAGGATGATTTAAATGATCAGCATACGACACTCCACACCCAGTTGATGCACAAAAACACAGCAAAGTTTAACTGGTTCTGATAAAACTGCATCGGATGACTGAACCATACTTTCGGGATGTTGTCGTTTTTAATAGGAGGGTTAAGATATTTGTTCAATGGGAGTACTAACCTTTACTTGAAAGGCGTCAGACTGAGTCACAGAAATGTCAAGAGTATCAGTTGTTATATTTTTTAAGATTGTAGTGCGGCCCAACAGAATATTTTGCATCAGCATATTTTAAATGGATTCATTTTTATATTGTTTTAAAAATGTTTGTAACAATAACAACCCAAGACAGTCCTTCATTTTTAAAGTATGCTATTGATAACGAATGCGGAACCAAAAGGGTTGCACTCCATGAAATGTTTTACAAAGTCGTATGGTTTAATATAAGTGAATCCAAGGAGAATAATAAGGTTCTAAAAGTTGACAATGTAGGAGACACAGTTAGCCGGTTAACCATACCTGATGGTTATTACGGGTTTTGCTCACTAAAAGAAGCAATGAGTAACTTCAACATTACTCTCAAACTTAACAATGCAAATCTGAAAGCAATGTTAACATTTAAACCTGAAGAAGAGTAAGTAGGTTACTATTTCGATGGAGAGCTAGCTAAAATGTTAGGCTTTGCAAACTAACAATCGTGACATTCATAGTTTTAGAGTTACGCAAAAAAACTACTTATGAGGGAGAAAACCCGCTTGATCTAGCATTACATTCATTACTATATATTCATTTAGATGAGCTGAGTACTGATGAAAACTTATATGATGGAATGCCCTCAACTGTTTTAAGAGCTTCCATCAGGGAAAGCTGCATACTGTGATTATGAAATTATACAATTCCCTAATTTACAATTTAAAAAATTAGCTTGTGGGAGGGTTGAATCATTTAATATAAAAATCACAGATAAAACAGGAAAAGTCGTGAAATGTGATAACCTACATATTGTTTTGAAAATAAAATAATGATTTGTAATAAAAAAAATGTCGCGTGGACCAGAAGAACCGGGGGTTACATTAGCGCCAGTGAGGTGTATAACGTTAGAATTAAAAGACCTTGCCGACACTGAGGACTTTGAACAGAACGGTGAAATAAACACTTTGTATGGTTTTGAGTACACCAAAGATGGTTATTATAAACGCAAAGAGGTTAGCGACAACAAAAGGTTTCCTAAACTAGAACAACTGCGTAATGTAGAAGCAGACAGTGTAGGTCAGTATGAATATAAAATAGTTCGAAAACTGACAACAAATGGCACATAGAACCACAAGTAGAATGGGACATAAAATATGAATTCATAAGTCCATTTTACATTCTTTGACCGTCAAAAAAGTTTCAGAAAAGCACTCAACTCTGGTCCTTTACATGTAAGTCTTATGCCAGAGGACAATAGTCGGAGAGAGATCGGAATAAAGCCTTTTGGAAACAAAGTACATCCTCCACAGAAAAGAATCAGTTACAGGGAAGCTTCTACAAAATTACAGTTCTTTCCACGAATGAAATTAGAAGAAACGTTCACAATAATATTTGAAATTTCTGTCTTAAAAGATGATAAGAGTGATGGAGTTGTGGGCGTCAGTGACAATCTTATGAAAGGAATTCTTATTAGCTGGCAAAACTTAGACGTTGAAAGACTTAAAGTTACTGTTGTTGTTCTTTACGACGGTGAGAATATGAAGGTTATAACAACTAGCGATAAAATCAATATCAGTCTAAATAGAAAACAATCTGACTGAACTGAATTGGATTAATATTACACATTTAGATCTTATAGGATTTTATTATACTGAACAAGTTTTAACAGATAGTATGATACAGATAATAACTGGATTAGATTAAATTCTGTTATAAAACTATGGAGCAGTTAAACTTTATGACAAAAAAACCTCATTGTTCATTGATTTGCGGGCAAACTGGTTGTGGAAAAAACAATATTTGTTCTTGACCTATTACAAACAGTTTATCGTTGTAACTTTGAACATATAGTAATTTTTTGCCCAACCATAAAGTGGAATCAATCATATCATGATCGAATTTTTATGGACAGATGATAACATATATTTGGTTGATCCTAGTGATAAACTAAGTGAGTATTTAGAATACTTTTATAAACTATTTGAAGGAACGCAGACACTATTTATTATTGATGACTGTTCGGCAGAGAGAGACATAGTTAAAAAAAGAAATACTTTATCTAAACTGGCTTTCAGTGTGAAGGCATGCTGGGATAAGTGTGTGGATTTTATGTCAAAAATATAACTCTGTTTTAAAAGACTTTAGAGAACAATTAAAGACCGTAGTTTTTATTTTACATGAAAGACAGAGATTCTTTTAATGAATGTATACGCGAAAATGATGTTATTGAGGATGAACAAGAAAAACGTAGAATTAAGCAAAAACTAAAATCCCAAAAATTTTGTAAATTAGTATTAAAAACAGATAATCCTACACAAAACTGAACATAATAATGTTTGTTCTAGCATAATCCTACACAATATGTATGTTTGTGAATAAAGGTTAAACTGACTGTATAGAAACATATTAATGTTTGTTCTGGCATAGCTCCTGATCTGACTGTAGAGAACGTAGAGAACGTAATAATCTTTTGTTTCTAGCATCAGCTCCCAAGCTGACTGTAGAGAACATAATAATGTTCGTTCTGGCATCAGTTCCGAGCTTTTGCGAGGGGCTGAGCCAGAACGAACATTATTATGTTCTCTGTGTGTGTGTGTGTGTGTGTGTGTGTGTGTGTGTGTGTGTGTGTGTGTGTGTGTGTGTGTGTGAGAGAGAGAGAGAGAGAGAGAGAGAGAGAGAGAGAGAGAGAGAGAGAGAGAGAGAGAGCGAGAGAGAGAGAGAGAGAGAGAGAGAGAGAGAGAGAGAGAGAGACCGAATGAGAGAGAGAGAGATAGGCAGCACGGACAGTCAGAGAGGGAGAGGTGGTGGCGAGGTGGGGAGGAGAAGGCTGTGATGAGAGGGAGAGTGAGACGCTGATAGCTGCGAGGGAGAAAAGCGTGCCTTACTGTGAGTGGGACAGGCAGGGGCAGGTTTGAAAAGAGAGGGTTTGAGATGGTGGTGCGGAAGGAGGATGGGAGAGGGGCGGAATGCCTCCACACAGAGATTCACTGATGATAACTGAAAGCAGTGTCCGTAGAAAAGATGCATATCCTATATACGCTCAAAATCTCTGCTTGAATGAAACCTCATCCTATCCCACCCCTTTAGTGCTTTCCCCACCCCAACCCGACCCAACTCCACCTACCTCATCTTCTTTTAAGGTCGTTTTGAACGGTACTTGTATGAGCGTTTAGCTAATACGCCCTGCAACAGATTCCACTATGGGATAACCTGTAGATACCTGCTGACTTCCCTGTGAAATTACTACCATTACGAATATTAATATAGCGCCTATCCCCGGCCAGAGACCAACATATAACCGCTTTATAATCCGCGTTCTCGTTTACAAAACGGGCTGCCTATCTGGGTAGAGCCGACTGAAGAGCTGCCTGCTGGCGCTTCATTCAGCGTTTCTCGTTTCATTTTGACGATATCGCTCATTCAGTTTACAACTTTTTTTTCATTCTTTCGATTTTAAATCTGCTGACGATCACCATGGCTGTGGAGTGACGGCCAAAAGCCAAAACAGACAGGATGTAAGATACTCCTCCCCCCCCCCCCCCCCACCCCCCACCCCACCCCCCAAACCCCACTCCTTTTAGGGCCCCACTCAATGGCTTTTGTCAGTCACGTTTCTCCAGCCGAACAACCCAAAAAGTGTTAGTCCGAAATGAGAGAAGAACAACAGGCGAACTTATCTTTAGCTTGGCACCACTCGCTGTAAACTTGATACAGTTTGGTGCGAATCCCGTAGCCTGAAGCATACATTACAGATAATCATTATCCATAAAAGAAACAGAGCTGAGAGAGGACAGGAGAGGTCCAACAATCAACAATATCACAAAATGGGCCTACTTTCTCTTTGAATTACATTGATCAACACTTAAACAGGAACCGTTTCTATGCATGAGCATTGAATGGAAAAGCACCATGAAAGACTTAATCGACATGGTCAGGAACAAAATAAAGCAGGAAAGAGAAACAAAAGGGAACTGGAAAAAGCAGGAGGAGGAGGAGGTGGGGAAAAGGAGGAAAAGGGGAACTGGTAGGATAAAGAGAAGATAGAGCAGGAGGAGGGAAATGGATGGCCACCGCACAGCGTTGTTGACCGGTCATATCGACCGCTGAGCTGTTGTGGTCACTTATGAGTTGCATGGTAACAGAGTGACCTTGACGAAGTCTTAAAAGATACTGGGGAAAATGAATAGTCAGTCACACTTTAACCCGACCCCCCCGCCCTCCCTTTTTTTTATACTCTCTCTCTCTCTCTCTCTCTCTCTCTCTCTCTCTCTCTCTCTCTCTCTCTCTCCTTCAATGATATGGAAATAGAGAATCAGCAAGGGACATATATTAAGAGATAGAGACAGAGAGAAAAACGCGCGCGCGCGCGCGTGTGTGTGTGTGTGTGTGTGTGTGTGTGTGTGTGTGTGTGTGTGTGTGTGTGTGTGTGAGCGCGAGCGTGTTTGTGCGTGCACAGAAAGAGAGAAAAGGGGCGCGTGAGGAGAGGAGAGGGCTAGCAAAACGAAAAAGATTTAATCGGATTGATGAAAACTATGACAGGAACAAATAACAAACAATAGTCAGCACATTCGAAAAAGATGACGGAGAAGTGCAAGACATTATTTACACAGTGAGTATCAGATAGAGAAAGAAAAAAGAGAAAGTAGAAATTATTTCTTAAAACAAGGAGGAAAGTGGGGGGCCGAGAAAAAGGGGAACTAGGAGAATGACAAGGAGAAAGTTGGGGAGAAGGAGCAGAGCGTTTGGTGATAAGTTATCTCCAGGACTGAGCAGTGGTGGACGCCAAGCACTTGCATAGTAACAGCGTGGCCTTGACAACGTCTGAAAGTCCTTCGGGAACAAACGTGTACAGCGTCGATTGCATTTTATCCCGCCTAACATTCTCTCCCTCGATGATTCGGTATACTCTCTCTCTCTCTCTCTCTCTCTCTCTCTCTCTCTCTCTCTCCTCTCTCTCTCTCTCTCTCTCCAGAGACAATATGGGAATAGAGAATCAACAATGGACAAATATTGACTCTCTCTCTCTCTCTCTCTCTCTCTCTCTCTCTCTCTGACGCTCTCTCTCTCTCTCTCTCTCTCTCTCTCTCTCTCCAGAGACAATATGGGAATAGAGAATCAACAATGGACAAATATTGACTGTCTCTCTCTCTCTCTCCTCTCTCTCTCTCTCTCTCTCTCTCTCTCTCTCCAGAGACAATATGGAATAGAGAATCAACAATGGACAAAATATTGACTGTCTCTCTCTCTCTCTCTCTCTCTCTCTCTCTCTCTCTCTCTGTGTGTGTGGTGTGTGTGTGTGTGTGTGTGTGTGTGTGTGTGTGTGTGTGTGGTGTGCATATGTATGTATGTGATTGTTTGTAAACGGTATTTGTTGTAGCATTCGGTCAGTTAGTCCTTTCATCGATCTCACGCCGCAATTACCTGCAGATGTTGATCTATCCAACAACCCTATGTAATCACTAATGTTGACCACCTGTCTAGCTATGAACAGATAGACAAAAGCTAAAACGGGTAAGACGTACAAAACAACACTCCGTTCTTCACGGCTCCACAGGAACGTGGTGAAGTACCCTCTTTCACACGTGATTGAAGTGTTAGTCTGAAACTATGGACTGACGCCAGGAAGGAGTTTTCAAAAGTCGACGAATCTGATAGCCTGACACCTAGACAAAAACAAAAAACAAACAACAAACAAACAAGCCTAAACATCTAGCTGCTGCTTTGTCTTCTCTCCGTTTACAATCCACTGAATCTTTAATACAAGCAAAATATATGTTGTCTTCAGTATATGTTATCTTCAGTGTATGTCGTCTTCAATGTTTGTTGTCTTCAATATATGTTTGTTTCAATATATGTTGTCTTCATTGTATGTTGTCTTCAAGGACAAAGAGGTCAGAAAGGATACTTTTTTTCGGTTCTGATATCTTCATTTTCTCCACACACCATAAATAGTAACGCGCTGTGATTGGTGGAGAGAAACCTCGCCGCCTTTTTTCAGTGGTCGGCCAGGTAGAGCGCTGCGCTGAAATTTGGCAAGAGTGTCTGCTCGCATAAGCCATGGCATTTCTTATTGCCAAACTTTGACACAAGAGAGGATGACCCGTGTACAGTCGAACAGCGATCATTCGTCTCCATAGGAAACAAGGCAAGACATCGGATCTTGACACTGTCAGTGAGGCAGAGGTGCTGTCGCAGCTGAACAAATACCGCGAATAAAATCTGGAATACACACACACATACATGAAAACTGGAATCCTACTCGCTGCCAACAATGTCTGAAGACCGTTACAGAACGTTTCGAGCGCCCGCGGCTAATATGCTGTTACTCAGATAGAGCGCCAAGTTGAAACAGAACGCTGTGTCTGGGTCACGCTTGGCTTAGGCCTACTGAGCCAACGCCACAGAATGAGAGATGTTCTCAGGCCGACGCCCATTGGCCGGTCATCGGGCCTGAGAGATGGCCTCGCCCAGTGAGCTATCGTGGTCAGCGTGAGAACGCCTTGTGACAAAGCGACCTTGGCGAGGGTTTAAAGGTCTGCGGGCAGAGGGTGGGTTGGGAGGGGTGAGTGGGGGATGGGGGTGGGAGGGGAATCGAGGCGGGGATTTGATGGATGGCGTCAAATGTATCTCTCTCTCTCTCTCTCTCTCTCTCTCTCTCTCTCTCTCTCTCTCTCTCTCTCTCAGCGCTTCATAGTTATCTCTTGTCTATGTCGTTCTCTTTGTATCCTCCGTCTTCCATTTCATTCATTTCAGTAGTTCCTGTTGATTGGGGAGGAAGGGTACAGGGACGGACAGACAGACAGACAAATAGACGGAACGAGAGAGAGAGAGAGAGAGAGAGAGAGAGAGAGAGAGAGACGGCTCAAACTTTATTTCTCCCTCCCCTTCCCCTTACTCTCCCTCCTCCCCCCTGCACTTTCCCCTCCCCCACCCACTCCACAACCTGTGATCTTCCCCTGTCTGTCTGTCTGTCTGTCTGTCTCTCTCTCTCTCTCTCTCTCTCTCTCTCTCTCTCTACACACACACACACACACACTAAAAAAAAAAAAAAAAAAAAAAAAAAACTAGGACGAAATGATGTGCAGAAAAGAAGTACCGAAGGGAAGAAGAAGCGGCAAGAAAATGGGGGGGGGGGGGGGGGGGAAGGCCAAGTCAAGGGGAGACAAGCAGTGCGTTTGGAGGCGTAACGCTGGGCAGTGAAGGTGACGAGGACAACTGACAGTGGCCTCCCTCCTCCTCCTCCTCCCGGGGGGCCATTGTTCAGGGACAGGGAGTCGGTAGTCACGTCACTCTCCGGGCCCTTTGTGACCGCCGCTTTAATAACAGGGCCACACCACTGGATGGTGCAGCAGCTGCTGCTTGGGCTCTGTGTGTGTGTGTGTGTGTGTGTGTGTAAGAGAGACAGACAGACAGACAGTCAGTCAGACAGACAGACAGACAGACAGAGCATCAGGTAAGATAAATCTTTGCAAGTCAGTATGAAGTTTATCGTGTGAATCTTTCTAGTGCTCGCCTCTCTGTTTTTATTGCTGCTGCTTTGGTTTGTTCTTTCACCCCGAGTCAGGATCCTGAGTGCAAATGGAATGATGGCGATAATGACGATGAGACGACGATAGCGACGATGCTGTTACTGTTAAGGGTGAGTAGGGTGTTAAAGATAAAGTAGAGAATGGAGAGGGTGATGGGACAGATGACGATGACGACGACGATGCAGGGATGGCGATGACAATGATGCTGACTGATGATAGGGTCACTACTGATTGAATGAGAGGGATAGCCACGTAGACAGTATGTGTGTGCACGCCACGTTTTCCACCGTATGTTTTCTCAGTAGCTCGATAGCCAAGGTCACCATTATTCTAAAA